>JAJAGP010004516.1:0-48499 GCA_025084515.1 Ancistrus triradiatus | reverse complement strand
TCTCATCGGGTTTCTCGGTGTCTTCCTGTTCCTTCTGCTCGTCTTGACTGGGAAGTGGCTCTTGGTGGGTCCTCATGTGAATGGCCAGGCGTGACAGATGAGCGTAGGCTCTGTTACACTGCTGGCACTGATGTATCTTGGCCTTCTCTGTCCTTTGTTTGGGTTTGAGAGCCACAGGTTTGGCTGCACTGCTCTCGGAATATTTGCTGCTGCCGGTATGTTCGCTGACTCCATCAGACACCTCGCTGGGATCCGCTTCCGGAGCGCTGGGCTCAGCGGTTACTAACACACTGACGTTAGCCGATCCAGTACTCCGCACCGTGTGCTCCGACGTGTCCGAGAGGTCATCCACAAATTCTCTTGATAACTGTTGGGTATGGAAATAAGTAAGAAAGCCGTCTTTGTAGTCAGTTGAAAATGATGAATTAACAATATATCAAACTGTGACTGGTTCTCACATAAGGTACATTTTTCCCATAAGGAATAATGTAAATTCAATGAATCCGTTCCAAATCACCAGAAAAACCACGCTGTATAAGGCATTACATGCAGTAATGGAGTTGTATTGTACAGCTGCTCCCTGATTTGATATGTTCCAACAAATCGATCATAAGTTAAATGTATCAAGTAGTCTATACTGTATAATAGCAGAGCCTAAACTCTAACACTTACATTAACTTACAAATGGCCAAAATCATTACCACAAAACTTATTTTGTAAGCAAGTGTGGAGAAATCTCATGTAAATTAGTGAGTAATGGATTGAAAGTGAAAAGTAAAGCAAAACACTTAATCTATCGGTGAACTCAGGGCGCTAGGTGCTAATGCTAACTACTCAGTCTGAAAGCCAAGAGGATTCAGATCAGTAACCCTTTAAAGACACGGAAAAACACAAACACAACAGCACAGATCTTCACTGAGCAAGGGCTATTGTGAATCTGAATCACTGTGTACTGATTCCTGAATTGTCAATCATGAATTGTGAACCAAGTTCCAGCTTAAATGAGCCGCGCCGCTCGCCTCAAATTTAAGAAAGTGCCCAGAGTACCAAACAAAAGACAAGAACAGAGACAAAAGTTTCTAGTCAAAGTGTGTCAATAACCGAATCATGAGTTACTAAGTGATCGAGAACCGAGGTACCACTATATTAAATTATGAATAGAATTTAATAGACAAAGTTACTAAATATTTCTTAAATACTCCTTATATACACACTGCCTGGACAAAAAAAGGCCACACACTCATATTTGGTTGGACCGCCCTGAGCTTTGATCACGACAAGCATTCGCTGTGGCATCGTTTCCACAAGCTTCTGCAGTGTCACCACATTTCTGTCCAAAGTTGCATTCATTTTTCCTCAAGATCTTGTATTGTTGATGGGACCACTGCACAAATTCTTCTCCAGCACATCCCAAAAATTCCCAATCGGGTTTAAGTCTGGACTCTGTGGTGGCCAATCCATGTGTGAAAATGATGGCTCATGCTCCCTGAACCACTCTTTCACAATGTGACCCTTCTGGAACAGAAGAACATCTTTTCCATGATCACAGGATGTCTTTCGACATGGTTGTTCAACAACTGAGAAGCTACTCACTGCATCAGTTTCGGTTAAATAACTTGTTGCCAGCTGAAACATAATCACCAATGCAGTCATTATCCGATGGGAGGATCTTTTTTAACTACTTGCTTAGTTAAATTCAGGTGGTGACCTTTTTTTTGGCCAGGCAGTGTAGTTATAGCTCATAAACGATTCAGAACTTCTACAAGTATGTGAGGACAAAACTATACTTTACCATGACATTGGATCTAGTTTTATAGGAGTTTTAGCTGTACTACACTTCTAAATGCATTATTAACACATTTATTAAGTATGATAAAACAAACACTCACTGGCCACTTTATTAGGTACTCCTTTTCAACTGCTCTTTAATGCAAATATATCTGCTCAAGTTCCAAGCAAACATCAGAATGAGGAGGAAAGGTGATCTAAGTGACTTTGAACGTGGCATGATTGTTGGACAGGCAGGTCTGATTATTACACAAACTGGTTGAACATGACAGTGAGTATCACTGTAGTCAAATGGCCTCCACACTCACCAGATCTCAGTCCGATAGAGCACCTTTAGGATGACGACATCATGTCAATATGGACCAAAATCTGTGAGGATGTTTCCAGCATCTTGTTGAATCAATGCCATGAAGACTTAAGACAGTTCTGAAGGCATACGAGGGTCCAACCCGATACTAGCAAGGCGTACCAAATAAAGTGGCCAGTGAGTGCATTTTCTACCAGCATCTCATCAATTCCACCAAGTTCTTTTGCGCTTCTGTTCAAGGACTTTATGCAGTGAACGCAAAAGTACATTTGAATGCCCGAACCTTTGATAATCATTCTATAAAATCAATTGGCACTCACGTTTGAAAGGCCGCGCATCTTCTTCTTCCTTTTGTTATCTCCGTAGAAGCATGTCTTACGTCTGCGGTATGCATAGGGCCTCTCGGTGGAATGGATACGCATGTGGAACATCAGTGTCTGCTCCCTCCCGAAAACTTTCCCGCAGTCCGGACAGGCAAAGGACATCCTCTGGCTCCTGCCCCTCGCTATGGGCAAAGTGGGATCAAAGTCTAGAGGAGCCATGTAGCTGTGCACAGAGTCCCATACCACACCGTCACACAGAGGCGTATCGGCGGACGCGCTGGTTCCAGGAGTAACCTTCTCCAGAGTAACGCCACACTTCACTTCTGTCAGGCTTGTGTTGTATCCAAACGCCTCAAAATCAGAAGCCTCTATGGATTCGGTTTTGATGATTAAGGCGTCTAGATCTGGCGAGCCCTTCATGCTGTCATCCTTCTGCTCAGGCTCTCTCGGGGCAGGAAGTGCAGTTCGCTCTGTCGGGTCTGGAAATGTGAGAGTATGTAAATAAGCAGCCAAGAATAACATTTCATCATTTATTGAGGATTTGCGTGACTCAAAACAGCCGGTTCTTTGATTAATGAGGTTAAGTTTGTTTTTATATTGTATTTTCAGGTTCTATCAGTTTCCTCAAAGTCTTAAAAGATATGTTGGATTCTAACGATTTGTATTTATTATTCAGATATTTACGAACATTCCAAAATTCATGCTTACACCACAGATGTATTTATATTATGGGTGTAACAATGCACGGTGATACAAAAATGGGACCATGAACCTGCTACAATAGCAAATTTGGTTGCTTTATTTAAAAGTTCTAATCAGTGATGAACGATATATCAGAGGCCGATACATTATTTACCGATACATGGATTTTTTTCAGTTATCAGCATCCGTACGATATTAGAATTTTAGCTAATATTATAAAAATTTTTATTATGCATTTCCATATGAATATTTCTTTGTTTTTTTTCCTCATGGATGTTATTCATCAAGCCAAATATCCGATGTTGCTGACTGTATAGTTACGCATGCAGTTACATTCTTTCTTGGAGCTTCTCAGTCATGATCTTTCTTATAAACGTAGTTGTTCTTCTCGCCACCTGTACCAAAGGTTCTTGCCTTTTTAAAGGAAGGTTAGAATATAAAATGGAATGAAAGCATTTTCCTTTGAGTGAACTGCACCTTTCGTTTACAGTAATCATCACTGATCCAGTTTTGAACAACAGTTCATAAATGGATTATAATGTGAACGGTTAAATTATCGTTTGTTTTTTATCACATCGAGAACAGCACTAAGTTAAGGGACTACCCTTCAGTTGTGAGTATAAAACACAAACAGCCATTTGATAAGCAAACTCTCAGGCAGCTGAAAGTTCAGAGCTGTAATACTGGAACCCAAGAAATCTTTGTGTCAGTTGTTGAATTACTGCTGCATAGTATATATGATGAACCAAAAACATTTTTTACCTGATTATTCCAGTGGTCATGTACACAGCATACTACAATCTAGAAATCGGGTTAAGAAATCTGAAAGAGAGAACTGGATTTTACCTCAGTAATCAGATTACTCATAGCATGTATACCAGTTACCCGATTTCCTAAGCCCGCCTATTATAAATACTTGGCTTTATTTGGGGTCTTTCTTCCATTGAGTGCGACAGGGTTTTCCTCGGAATTTTCCCAATGGAATAATATCACATATTTCTGTGACATTATTGGCTGGTTGCAAAGACGTGGGATTTGAACCTTGAACACATTATAGTATCTTAACCCCTTCACCACAGTCCAGATTTCCATTTAAAGGGACAGAGAAGTGCACACTACTGCTCAGTGCTCGTGAAACGACTCTCAATCGCAACATGCCATTCTGAAAAAAACATTGTTTGACTTCCTGACAACATATTTATTGTAGTCAACTGGAATCCACCAGCCTGGATCCTCTCATGGCTGTTTCGCACCAAACAGTTCTAAGGACTGATTTGGGGGGGAACTACCAACGTGGAGCTCCTCTGAGAAACGCGAACGACCCAAACGCTGGGAGTGACGTTACAAGAAGCAACCCATAATTGAATTTGATCGTTCTCAAACATGTCATTCTGGCTAAGAAATCCCATGAGCATGTTTAGCATTGTTGTGGGATGAAAATTGGTCAAGTTGGGTCACAAAACGTCCTAAAAGCCGTCCGACCAGTGTGTGACCTTATTCATGACTTTTGTTTACATTTCTTGCTTTTAGCTTAAAAGTGTCAGCGTGAACGCCAAGAAAACCAGGACTAAATTCAATAATGTACCATCTTCCATGCATGCATCTTAAGAGCTATGACACAGTTCTAAGAACTACGAAAAACGTCCTCTGGTGCAAAAGCGCTGATAGTTTACTTCTTTATATGCCTCAGGCAGTTTGTCAGGTCCAGTCCAGGACTTTTTTAAAAAGCTGCTTTGTGACAATGTTGACTTTTGAAAAGCTCTGTAATTGAAATGAGCAAAATCGTTTAATCAAGAGGTGAACACGTGTAACGTTCAAAGGCAAACAGCGCTCGAAAAACTTTAAATCAGCTCGACCTGTACACCGGTTCGAACGATTCTTTTAAAAGAACCGATTGCAAAGATCAACCCGTTCGAGTCAAACGCGGCTTTATTGTATAGCAATCAAAGGCGGGCTTCAATGGCGCTTCGAGCAGGCCCCAAAACGATCAGTTTCATTTGAGATCAGTGCACAGAATCATGCGTGAGCTTTAGTTTGTGCACAGTTAAGCTCGTGCATAAACGTCCTAAGAGTAAAGGTAGACTGGAGCGGCTAACGAGTGCAAAAGCATCAAAATAATGTTTTAAATGACCGATGTATCCGTTGTGCATGCCTCAAGCGGAGGAGGAACGCACTCCCCAACCAGCAGCTGTGTGGAGAGAAGATGGCAGGCGAGCTGATGCTAGTACCTGGCCAGTCCGTGGCGTTTTCTCCCTCCATCCAGCGCAGTCTGCGCCTCAGGATCTCGTTCTCAGTGCGTGCTCTCACGGTCTCCTCTTCATACTCCAGCACCGTGCCGCCTACCATCTCCATGATCTGCTCCACCGCCGCCTGCAGCCGCTCGTTCACAGCGCGGTGCAGCAGCTGCAGCTTCGTCATTTTCGATCTCCAGATTTTTTTTTTACAGCCACATTTGAAAAAGGGTAAAGAAAGCTAGAGGACTATCGTCTCCTTAGCGCATGTCTTCTTCATCGACTTCAGTGTGCTGCTCCGCTACAGTGTGCGATTTCAACTCGCATACTGCCCCCTAAGGCCAGAAGCGCTGCAGCCACACTGGTCAATGTGGCTAAAACCTCTGATTAGAGTTGAACAACGTTATCCGTACAAGTATACGTCGAGTAACACAACGCCCGTTCTCATATACATCTGTGGTCTGATAAGGTTATGACCAGGGATGGCCTCAGACGCACTTTGCTAGGGCAAGTGCACAATTAAAGTGTCAATTTGATTATTTTAGGCTGGCACAGAGGTTAGCGCAGTCGCCTCACAGCTAGGGGTGGGTGATATGGTAAAAATATTACAGTGGTACCTCGGTTCTCGTCGTTAATTCATTCCAGAAGCCTTGCCGAGAACCCCTAACCAAGCAACCAAAATTTACCAAGTCAATTTTTCCCATAAGAAATAATGTACATCGAATCCGTTCCAGATCCCCAGAAACCCCACACTGTATGAGGCATTAAACGCATTAATGGAGTTGTATTGTACATGTGCTCCATGATCTAAATCCATCATACATTAAATGTATCATGAACTGAGAAGTTTAGCAAGTGTTTGGTAGGGAGGTCAATCCTGCATCACAGCAGAGATAAAGTTAATGTTTAAAAGACTTGCATTAACCTACAGTTGGCCAAAATCCTTAACACAAAGCTTAGTTTATAATAAAGTGTTGAAAAATCTCATGTAATTTACTCAGTCATGGATTGAAAGTGTAAAAGTGAAAGAAAAACACTTACTCTTTTGATAAGCTAACCTAACTGCAGCCTGTGTTCTGGAGACTTCAATTCCCGTTTTGCTTTCAGTTTCCTTTCGGTTGGCTCTTATAACTAACCTTTTTTGGGCCCATGGGGACGTATTTGCACTAAGAATACAGTACTGTAGATGTAAAAATGAAGAAAAACACAATAAAAATAGCAGAGATCTGCACTGAGGGTTATTGTGAACCTGAATCACTGTGTACTCGTCAATCATGAATCGAGTTTCAGCTGAAATGAGTCACTCACCTCGACTCATACAAGTTTGAGCGATTGTTTAACCGAGTACTGAGCAAATGACGAGAACCGAGACCATTTTTTCTAGTCAAACGAGGTCAAAGGTTTTCAAGAACTGTGGTACCACTCTATTTCACAATCGGACTATGATCGTATTATTAAGTGCATGTAAACGCACACATTGTCTTGCCCTTAGCACTAGTATTGTCTTAATTTTGCTGAACTGTATTCAGGTTCTGTCACTCCCTGAGCACTCCTCTTCCTTTGGAGCTGTATGCTTTTGACTGTATGATTGTGTCATCTTTGATCTTGCACTTGAAGGTTGCTTGTGTACTCAGAAGCGTTTCTACATTCTCTGTTGTGTTCAGCATTTGTAACTCTTTAGTAGTCAGCTCATATCTTTACCTTTTCCTGTCCTCACTGAGGTGCAGTTCCTGTCATCTTCCCCACTCGGTCTCCTCAGAAGGTTCTTTTGTGCTCGTATTTGATATGTCATTATTTTTTTTACTTTTCCTTGTCCATAAAAGCACCTACGCTATTTTACACCACATGTCTTTACTTTTGGGCAGTGTACCTCTAGACAGACCACCAATAGAGAGTATAATTTGATCCACGACAAGCATGAGCAGCTCTCTCAATTTTGTTGTCCACCATCCTGACACCGGTGGCACCTTCACTGCACACCCGTCTCTGCCCAGACCATTTCCAGGCACTTAGTAGAAGGACACTTTTTTCCAAGGCGCCCATTACATCTCCTGTCATTGACAGACAACCACCATCGTCTTCATTGGCTGTGGTGTCATGAACGAGAAATCTGGATTGCTACGGACTAGAATCGTATCATATTTAGTGATGAATCCAGGTTCTGTTTGGTATTCGAACAAAAGTGGGGTTCAAGTACAGAGGCCTCGTGGTGAGTGCTTCAATCCTGCCTTTGTTGTGGAGCGACACACTGCCCCAACTGCTCGTGTGATGGATGAGGGTCTACAGGCCCAACTGCAACAACTGTGGGCAAATGTCCCACAAGATATCATACAGAACCTGTTTGCCTCCAAGACCCAACCGTATCTCATCCTGTATCCAGGCTAGACGCAGCCTAACAGGGTACTAGAGCCTCCTTTCAATTGTACAGTTTCCACAATAAACCTATCCTTTCATTCATTGTAATCACTTACATATATCATCATTGCATTTATACATAAAGTTTACTCCTGGTTGAGATTTTTTTGTCAAATAGTGTACATGAATTCATTTTGTACAGTAAGCGTTATTAATAAACATCAACATTGTGATGTCTGAAAATATAAATCCTGTGTATAGCTTTTGTATGTATATATAAATATTGCCTTGTTCATTGTGATGTTCTTATAGTGGGGCAAAAAAGTATTTAGTCAGCCACTGATTGTGCAAGTTCTCCTACTTAGAAAGATGAGAGAGACAAAATGAAGAGAAAAAAAAAACAGGAAATTACACTGTAGGATTTTTAAAGAATTTAATTGTAAATCATGGTGGAAAATAAGTATTTGGTCACCCACCTGTGAAGCATGAGGGTGGAAATCTCATGCTTTGGGGCTGTTTTTCTGCAAAGGGGACAGGACGACTGATCTGTGTTAAGGAAAGAATGAACGACGCCTTGTATCTCGAGATTTTAAGCCAAAACCTCCTTCCATCAGTGAGAGCATTGAAGATGGAACGTGGCTGGGTCTTCCAGCATGACAATGATCCCAAACACACCGCTCGGGCAATGAAGGTGAGGCTCCATAAAAAGCATTTCAAGGTCCTGGAGTGAATTAGCCTGTAGAAACCCTATAGACCTCAACCCTATAGAAAATTTGAAGAGGAAGATGAAAGTCCATGTTGCCCAGCGACAGCCCCAAAACATCACTGCTCTAGAGGAGATCTGCATGGAGGAATGGGACAAAATACCAGCTACAGTGTGTGCAAACCTGGTGAACACTTACAGGAAACGTTTGACCTCTGTCATTGCCAACAAAGGTTATGTTACAAAGTATTGAGCTGAACTTTTGTTATTGACCAAATACTTATTTTCCACCATAATTTACAATTCAGTTCTTTAAAAGTTGTACAATTTGATTTCCTGGATTTTTTTCTCATTTTGTCTCTCATAGTTGAAGTGTAGCTATGATGAAAATTACAGACCTCTCATCTTTCTAAGTAGGAGAACTTGCACAATCAGTGGCGGACTAAATACTTTTTTTGCCCCACTGTATCTGCTCCTTTTGAACCAGTAAAACAGCAATAAGTAATGCTTTTAAGCAACTTTGAATGATGCAGCTGTTCTTCCTAATTTCCAGCTTCACTAATCCCACTGAGGGCGACACAAACTCAATTTTGAAGTGAAACATAGTAAACATGAATTCACCTCAGTGTTGAAAAAGTTGCATTCACCGATCAAGGAGGTACACCTCCTTGTTTCTACTCTCATTGTCTATTTTAGTTCAAGCAGTTCCACTTACCATATAGAAGCACTTTTTAGTTCTACAGTTACAGACTATGGCTCATATGTTTCTCTACATACTTTGTTAGTCCCCTTTACTCTGTTCTGTAATGGTCATTACCCCCACAGGACCACCACAAACCAGGTACTATTTGGGTGGTCGATCATTCTCAACACTACAGTCCCACTGATCTGTGGTAGTGGTGTGTTAGTGTGTGCTGATCTGTTATGTATGGATCAGACACAGCAGTGCTGCTGGAGTTTTTAAAACAGTTCATTCCCCGTCCACTCCATTAGAAAAAGTTACCATATTTCTCCACCTTCAAAATCAGAGACAGCAGCTCATTTGTTGTTGCACAGTTCGTGTTAGTCGTCCTCTAATCCTTCCTCTAAGCTGGTGGCTGGACATTTTTGATTGGTGGACTATTTTCAGTTCAGCAGTGACACTGAGGTGTTTAGAAACTCCAGCAGCACTGTCATGTCTGATCCACTCATAGCAGCACAACACACATTAACACCATGTCAATGTCACCAAAAACATCGAGTCATCAAAAACATCATTGTTTGGTATCATTTCAGTTGCCAAATATTCGGTGCATCCCTAAAAAAATAATTCAACCCCTCCATGTTTTAACCCTGCTTTTTACAGGTCAGGTACTCAGGGCTCATCAGATAGGTGTTCTTAGGGCATAAAAAGACATTCCTCAAACAAAAGATGATGCAATATGGCCAGAGAATTAATGGTTGAGGTAACTGACATTTATTAATAAATATGTAATAAATAATTGCTTAATACATAGGTTATTTGTTAAATCAGATGACAGTCCACTGAGCAAAGGAGCTAGTATGAGGAATTTAACTCCATACATCAATGTATTACATTTTGCTGTTGTTGTTTTTACAAAAATCATTTCTCCAGCGCTTAAGTCACTCAATGAAAAAATGTCACCAGTTTATCAACTTCAGTAGGTTGGCTTTGTAACAGAAGGGCACAGTCTACACTGGGTTGCGAAAACCCGCTTGCAGTTGACTGGCTTTGTCGATTAGATGCTGCCTTACTAAGTGAAGCTGAAGCGACCTGGCCATGGTGAAGCTCTGGTCGCAGACGGTGCAGCTGTAACGCTGTTCGTAGTGTTTGCGCTGATGTTTCTTCAGTGTGTGGCTGTCGCTGAAGCTATGGTCACAGTGGGCGCACCGGTACGGCCTCTCTCCCGTGTGAATTCGTACATGCCTTCGCAGGTTGCTCCTCTGACTGAAGCTCTTGGAGCACCAGGTGCACAAATAGGGCCGTTCTCCAGTGTGCGTGCGGAGGTGGCGCCGAAGGTCGGCTGACTGGTAGAAGCCTTTGCCGCACCAGTGGCACCCATAGGTTCGCTTGTGAGTCTGTTGGTGCACCTGGAGCTTGTCCAGCTCGGCGAAAGTCTTTCGGCATTGCGAGCACTTATAAATCATTTCGCCGTGAACCCCCTCGCTCACTTTCTCTGGACTTGCTCTCACATTCATCTGAACCGGGTTCTGTGACTCCTCTCTCTCTATTGCATCTGACAGCAGGGTGTTATGGGAGCCTCTACTGGGACTGAGTGGGATCTGAGTGGGCTCCGAGCTATAGGAATGACTAAAACTTAAAGCTGAGTCTTTAGGAAGGTCAGTGTCTGGTAAGGAAATTGGAATCCGTGTCTCTTCTTGTTCAATCTTCACCCTGCGCAGTTTCACGACGGGTACCCCCACCTGCTGAATGATGTCCATTTCAGTGCTTTCAGACGGGGGACCGTCTGTGCAGGCATCAGTGTTCATGGTTTTGATCTCTGAATCTGGGTCTTTTTTGCAAACCTGGATCACTTTCTGTGGGTTTATCTTTCTGAATACACATTCACTCTGTTTTTGGTTCTGGTTTTGCTGGTCTTCTAAAAGTTCTGCTTGTTTCTCCAGGACGGCATTCCACTCCTGTTGCCCACAGGAAGACATTTCTTCTGAGATGGGTTTGATTGCATTTTGTACTGGTTCTGGACAGTTAGAGAGGGGAAAAAATGGATATTATTTATTTAAATAATCAGCAAATAACTTGTTTGTTTATTTAACGATAAGTTAACTTTAGCACCAATGACGGACACAAGATAACATCAAGATAACATGTTATATTGAAGCTAGTCTCATATGTATATACTCAGATCGAAGCCAAAACAATTAGGTCATACCTGTACTGTAGAATCCAGTAATTATCTTTGTATCTTTTATAAAATTTGAACCACTTACCAATAACAAAAAACGAAAGCAACATCGTTATTTTCTGGCTTCCGCATTCGCAATGGTTTGTTCGTACAAGATTTCTGTCATTCAGATGTGAATTAGATGTATATAAGACAGATAAGACAGTTCTTTTTCTGTTGGTTTTGGGTTGTTGTCTTAGGGAAGGCTACATGCACTTGTTTTACTATTGGATTTGGTGCAATAAAAACACGTGATGGATAACTTACAAAAAAAGCTAAACCGGGACTTTAGGTTGCCCAAGTCACACATCTGAGTCAGTCTGTGTAACTTTGGGCTTTGCAAGGCTTCTAAAAAGTTTAAGCATAGTGAGACAAATAAAACTGTTGGCTTAAACCCAAAAACTGAAGTTGTGAACACACTGAGAAAAACCAGAAACCAAAGGGTTTGACTGCCAGTGTTTCGTTTGAATTTTGATTTGTGTTTTTTGAATGACACGTAACCAAAAAAATCTCACATGGCAGCAATTACAGATTAATTGTGTAATGTCTCAGGACATTGTGAAATGATTCCATGCAGCCTGACATTTTCACAGCTGATCTGCTGATATTCCAACTGCACGTGTCTCCGCAGTATAGTGAAGGAAACAAACAGCCTTTTTTCATTACTTTCTTATTAATTCCTTACTTTGTACATTTATATTTATGTCATTTAGCAGACGCCCTTATCCAGAGCGACTTACAACTGATACAATCTTACAATCCAAGCAATTGTGGGCTAAGGGTCTTGCTCAAGGACCCAACAGCGTGGTAGAGGTGGGTTTTGAACCATAGACCTTCTGGTCCACAGTCCAGTACCTTAACTGCTAAACCACCACAATCCCATAACTTTCTACTTTTTATTACTGTTAAAATGATTCGTTAGATTTTGATATTTGTATATTTATCTGTCTTACCTGACAATTCCAGCATTCTTGATGCCATTCTAGACTATTTCAATCTTACACCCAACCCAGCCCAGCCCTGCACTGCACTACTGCCAAAACTTCCCTGATCTGCATCCCCTTAAACACATTATCCACTCTCATTCTCTGAAGCAGTTGGTAGGGAACCCAATTGCTTTTTGTTTGAGCTCAAGCCTTTGTTCCATAAGCTCCACTGGTTGATCATCAGCATCTGTCTACACTCTCTAGCTCAGTCTGACATGAACCTTTTTCAGTCAAAACTCATTTATTGACCATTTTCAGTGCATCTCTATTTACAGAAAATACAATTTAATACGAGTAAGTTCTGAAGGGAAATGTACACAAGATAAAGCACTTCCAACAACTCAACTGTGATCTATGGAGAAAGCTGGCATGTGTGGGTGGCCACTAACGCTTCAGGAAATTACCAAGATATGTCACAGTGAGGATGTTAGGCACTTTAAATGTCAAACACAACCCTTTAATGTAAATTGGAACCCGATGACATTTGAATAAGACTGGAGAAATATTCACTTTCTTTTGTTGTTAAGTGCTTCTGAGTTCTGAATGAGCATAGGCTTCCTTAAAGACACAGCAGGGTTGCCAGAAAAGATTAACAACCCCCAATTCCCTCTAAAAAATAACAATGACTTCCCAGTAACGTAACAAGATCTCCCAGTGCAAGGCTATTTACTTTTTTAAATGCAGATTGATTACAGTAATCTAACCTTGGCAACGCAGGCGTCATTAGACCCACTTTACTGGGTATGGATTGGGGGATAAGGGGAACAAAACAGGGCCAAAGAAAGAAGGAACATGAAAAATAAAATAATATAGAGGATTCAGATTCACAATATCCACTGCTTAGAGAAGATGTCTGCCGAGGTTGTGTTTTTATTTATGTCTACATCTAGAACTGTATTCTTAGTGCAAATAAATCTCCATGGGTCCTAGAAAGGTTAGTTATGAGAGCCAACCTAAAGGAAAGAAAACGATGCCGCCAGAAAACTGGCCTCAGTTATCTTAGCAGCTATTCTAGCACTGACTTCACCAATAGTGTTGTGTTAATGATTTTGGCCAACTGTAGGTTAATGTAAGTGCTTGTAAGACCAATGTATTTTGATGCTCTTATATTTTATTATTCTCCATGTAGATACGCCCCCTTATGGTGATTGTGTGGCTGTTGGTGGTCCACATCATTTATTGTTTAGATTGTACATACTAGTGTTTCCTAACCTTTTAATTAGCTGGGCTGCAATGCCGGCAACCAAAAGTGGACAGAGGTGGCTCAGTGGTTAAGGCTCTGGGTTATTCAGAAGGCTTTGATCTCTGGATACGAGTGTCTGCTCAGTGGTGTAAATCTAAAAATATGCCCTGCATCCACACATGTGAATTGCTTTATTTTAGTAACTGACCCAAAGAACAGAGTTGGGGCTGTGTTTGCAGGTGTTATGTTTCACACAGGGCCCATGGACTGCAAGCTGTTAGGTCACAGATGAACCCAGGGTAACTTCTAAGCAACTAAATTCCTCCCTCACACTGGTTAATGTTCATGTGCATGGTGGGGTTGCAAAGAGAAAGCCACTGCTCTTCAAAAACAACACTTATCCAGCTTCAGTTTTCTGCAGATCATGTGGACCGAAGCCTACATGAAGGCAAAACCTTTTTGTGGATAGAAGATAACAAAACAGATGTCTTTAGTGTAAATGAGGAGTGTTATGTCTGGAGAAAGGAAACCTCTAGCATAAGACCCTTAATCCCATCTGTGAAACATGGTGGTGGTAGTATCACGGTTTGGACATGTTTTGCTGCATCTGGGCCAGGATTTCTTGCCATCATTTATAGAACAATGGATTCTGAAGAATCCCAGCAATTTCTAAAAGAAAATGTCAGCACATCTGACCGTGAACTGAATCTCAGTAGAAGGTGCGTCATGCAGCAATGATGAACAAAGAATGGTTAAAGAAGAATGAAGTGAATGTTTTGGAATGGCCAAGTCAAAGTCCTGACCATAATCTAATAGAAATGCTGTGGAAGAACCTGAATCCAGCAGTTCCTGTAAGGAAACCCACCAACACCCCAGAGTTAATTATGTTCTGTAAGGAGGAATTCACTGTGCAGCACCCTGTTCATTTTTAAATTAAAAATAACAGATTTGGATGGTGCATGATTATCCAGATGGTCAGATGAATGAAAAAGACCAGCTGTATCAGTGTTTTGCCATTCAGGCAAGTGTAAACTGTCATTCAAAAAGAGTGACAGCAAAATCAGGTAGAAGGACGTTCACTCTGTCAGTCAGGTACTTTCCCCAGGACTCTATTGGTAATTTTCCAGGAAGGGTTAAAGGAAAAGTCACCCCTAAAAACACTTAATATGTTTACAGTTACATAGCGATAATGGGGTCATTCTGGTGTTAATTTGGTGTTTTATGCTGCATTTCCTGTAATTCAGTTTGAAGCTGGCAGATGTGTGAAAGTGCTATGCCAAAGGGGAGTAGTTATAATGGTGTGGCAAAAATGTTAGCAACCTCCAACATAAATGAAGATGAACAGTTTAGGTTTCCTTGACAGAACCATAAAAAGTTTTATTTTACTCACCTTTTATCGTATCGTGATACATTTTGTTGTCGTGATAGACTTTGCTTTTCTGAGCATATAGAGGATATCGTCAGGGCTTAAAGAACACTGACCAAGTGCAAGTTTCAGTCTAAAGGCCTTTTCACACCAAGTATGATTTGTATGCATGAAAAAACAAAGTCCGATGCATTTTATTGTCTAAACACTCTGAAACTCCCTGTCCACGTTTGCTTTCTTTAAGTTCCCTTCTCTTAATGTGTCCTGAAGATTTTGTCATGTCTTTCCACATCATCAAAAAAACAAAGATACGAACGAAGATTAGTGCAGGAAGCTCTAGTTTGTGTTGTATTGTGAGCCTGAACAGATTAGAATGCACTTAAAAAAAACAAGAAAACAGTTCCATCCAGTCACTGTGAGGTTTATCACCATCATTCTCCAGTCTTTCAGTTGTATTCCACCAGATCTTTTCTTTAATATCCATGTTTTTATAGTCAGCGTGTTGCTTGTCCTATAAGCTCTAGTGCTCTGCTGCTACCAGGATGAGCTGTTCTACCTGGCAACCAAGCTCTGATTGGTCAGCATGATTTTAACACGTCCCAACAACGCAGAAATTAGAACAGGCTCCGATTAAATATTTTACGCAGCGTTGCAGTCCATCAGTTTCGGACTGCACTGATAGACGTGTTCTTTTTCAAAACTTGACATGTATTTGTTCCGTCCGTAAAAATCAGACTCGGTGTGAAAAGGCCTTAAAGAGTGTAATTAATTCTGTTTAATTGGATGAAGTACAGCATATTCCGAAAAAACAAAACAAAAAAACTTTGTGTATCGTGAAAATGTCTTTAAATACTGTGATCTAATATTTTAGAAATCAGAGTATGAAATTCAATAAAGAGATCTGTATTTTATCTCAGTAATCGGATTTCTTAGTCTGTGCATGCACGCAATCGTAATCCGACACATTTCCAGTTACCGTATTTTTTGGACCATAAAGCGCACCGGATTATAAGACGCAATATCAACGATCGGCTGCTAACGGGTATATGTTCATACATAAAGCGCACCGGGTTATAAGACGCATGAAATGAAACAAAACTCTTAAGTTCCGTCGGAAGCTCAGTTTGGTCTTTACCTGGCGCAGGGCGTCTTCTTGCTTCCTCCACTTCCGTACCATTGATTCGTTAATGTTGAATTCTCTCGCAGCTGCTCTATGTCCATGTTGTACTGCGTGACTGATAGCGTGTTTGAAATCCGCTTCGGAAATAAATGAATGAATGCACGTACCCTAATGCTGAAGCACATACCGTATTACTCCGCGATGCTGCGCACTACGGTTGCCATAAGCTTCGTAACTTACCAAGGCTGTGCTAAAACATTTTGACAGATTTATGAGCATCGTGTACCATCTACAATCGGTTCTAGGTCAGAAAGCACAACCAGAATTAATTCATACATTAGATGCACCGCATTTTAAGGTGCACTGTCGATTTTTGAGAAAGTTAAAGGATTTTAAGTGCGCCTTATGGTCCGAAAAATACGGTACGTTTATTCTAAGAGACCTGGCTTTTTTTAGCCTGTCTTTCCATTGATGTGGTGGCTTATATTTCTCGTGAGATCTGGCAACCCCAGAATTAACTGCAGTGAAATGGCTACCAAACACTTTTCTGGAGACTATGAAACGCAGTATATGCTCGATGATGAAGAATTTCATTATTTAATTAATACATTTTGAAGTTGCCTCATTTCCTTCTGTGAGATTATTGGCTGGTTACAAAGTAGAAATCCGATTATTGCCCGAATCATGTAAACCTGAAGTTCTCCCCATTATTGGATTATCGACGTGCACACAAACTCTTGTCGGATCACTGACAAAATCTGATTTTCTGCAGTTATCGGATTATGAAGTGCATGTAAACACACTCACTGAGTGCTCCCTGGCGGAACAGTGCTGGGTAAGGGGTGTGTGAGGGAGTGACAAAGACTGAAGAGCACTAACAATCATTTTAATGGTAACGAAAACAAGCAGATCAACAGTGAACATGTTGGTTGTGTGAAATTAATCTCATCGGAGGTATCAATAATAATTTGAACTGTGGTGGCCTAGTGGTTAAGGTACTGGACTATGGACCAGAAGGTCCAGGGTTCAAATCTCACCTCTGCCAAGCTGTCACTGTTGGGTCCTTGAGCAAGACGCTTAACCCACAATTGCTAGGATTGTAAGATTGTACCAATTGTAAGACGCTCTGGATAAGGGCGTCTGCTAAATGCTGTAAATGTAATTTGATACATGTCATTCAAAAAACACAAACAAAAACGGAATTTTATTTCATTCCATCACTAATGTCACATATTAATTATAAAGAGTTATATTTAAGTTAAATCCCCTGATTTCCTATCAAGGATCAAACTGGTGTTACAGATTTTGCCCCAGTTTTCAATAAATTTTCAGACTGGATGAAGATGATCCTGATACTACATGATAAGGAAATGTGGATTCTTCTGCATTTTTAGCCCTCTATATAGCTGTCTGCTGGACAAAAGATATTATAGCACTTATTTGCTAATGAAAAAAGGTATTAATGAACGACTTTAATGAAGAAAATAGTTTTGTTCTCCAAATGCACACTTAAAAATGACAGAAAATGAAAGAGCAAAAAGACACACGGCTGGCTGAAAAGTTAAAGTTAACCTTGCTTCAGCAGAAAGATACAAAATTATGCATTTCTTCTTAAAAACAAAATAAAACAAGCTGGGATTGTTATTTCTGATAAAGAGTAAATACATTCAATTGACTTATTTTAAGGCATTTTCTTTCTTCTAAAATGTACTTTCAGTAAGTGGAAAATGGGTATTTAAGTTTACTACAAGATTTCAATTAACTGATGTTTTCAATAAAACCCAACCCAAAATGTTTCTTACTTCTGCAAAGATTTTTAAATGTCATCACCTTTAATGTGACACTGCGTAAAGAAATGTTACTGTTATTTGAACTCCAAATAGAAAGTTACAAGAACAATAATCTGTGTTTTACATTATGTTAATTTATTATTCAATGACAAATTAATTCAGAATTTTAATGCAGCATTTCTTACAATGCAAGATTAAATAGTGGTTTTAAATCAGTTTTGCAGAACACGCTTATTTTTCCGCCGATTTTGTACAAAGTGCGTCTTCAGCACATTCTCAATCCAGCTTTAATCCACCTCTCAAGGTGGAATGAAAATGATCCCGTTACATGGTATTAAAGGTATCCTAGATTTCTGCTTCAAGTTTTGAAGAACCCAGCTGAAGCATTTAATCCTGGATAAAGGGTCGATTGGATTACAAAATCCAGATCCACATCTTCAGGATTCAAAGACTTGTTATTTTCAAGTTTAATCCGACTAGATTGCTTTAATCTTGTCAAATAACTTTTGAAAAACCGGCCCCTTGGGTACCAAAGCTTCCACATAACACTGTACCTACCAACTGCCATCTGAGTCCACCTGAGGCAGACTGGAAAATGCATTAGTAATGTAGTCTGTAATAACAAATGCAGACAAATGTTTAAAAGTAGGAATTAGACAAAGATTTCAACAGTGCAGTTAGTGCATCTATATATTTTTTTAAAAGATTAAAATTAGAACAGAAAATTTCTGTTCTGCAATGACCAGGACCCCTACAGTACCATCACAGATCAGGTACTATTTGGGTGGTGGATCACTCTCAGCACTGCAGTGATGTGTTGGTGGTGGTGCTAGTGTGTTGTGCTGGTAAGAGTGGACCAGACACAGCAGTGCTGCTGGACTTTTAAACGCCTCAGTGTCACTGATGAAACTGTTGTTCAGAAAATGCAACAACAGATGAGCTACTGGACCAATATGATAGAATTAAAAATCTCCAGCAGCACTGCTGTGTCTATCCATTCATACCAGCTCAGAACAAACTAACACACCACCATCACCACATCAGTGTCACTGCAGTGCTGAGAACTACACAGTAGAACTACAAAGTGTATCTGTGAGGTACCTTTAGCTGATAACACGGTCAATACGTATACAAACAAGGAGGTGTACATTATAAAGTAGCCTGTGCGTGCATGTCATCTACCAGTGATTTTAAGAAGTAAACTTCTGACACTTTCCTGGTTCTTGAGGTAAATGTATGGGACTTTTATTTTAAAGACCGCGCAGTCATATGTTACCAATGTCTGTATTAATTGGCTGGACGCCTGGACTGCAGCTGAATCCGCTGGGAATAAACCGGATTAGACGGTCGTGCTTCTACACCATTAAACAGAATTAACCCCGTTTCCCCTTCAGCTCAGTACGTCAGAAATAACGGTACCTCCAGTGCAGTGACCTGGGACCGGTGTCAGAAGCTCGCGCAGCTGTTGTTTGAGCTTCTCGTTTTCGATGCGTGTCTGCGCTGTTTCTGCTCGGTACTCTGTTACCGTGGCCTCTACCGCCTCCAGAATCTCCCGAGCCGCTACAGCCAACCGTTTCATCATATACGAATTTAATATCTCCATCTTAGACATGTTGTATTCCCACAACGACCGAACACACGCCGCTTTAGTGAGTAGTTGCTCACGTAGTGTGTGTACGACTGTATCAGAGAAGCGTCTCCCACGTCACTTCCGGCTGCGACATCCGAAATCACACCATGTTCACTACATAGTGTTCTAGTGAGAGTGTTTGCCCGTTCCAAGCCAGGTCGAACAGCCTAGTATAAGATGTCCTGCACGTGTATAAAACACCACATTTCATCAATGGTGGGTAACTGTGCTCAAATGATGTTTCTTAGGAACGCTGAATACTCTTTGACGTGTAGGAAACAGTACGTAAAGTGCCATTTCGGACACGAGCTAAATCTGTGGCAAATCCCACTCAGTAATGCGGAGACAACAGGGGGCGCCGCTGAGACGTTAACGCAGGATGATGTTAAAACTCTAAAAATATTGTGAAGTATTGCATTTCAATACGCATATATGTACTAAAACAAGCCAGGAACATATGTACAGCTTAACCTTTATTATAAATACCTAAGCAAATTAGAAACACCCCATGTATTTCTGACTTGCCATATTGGCACCCATGCTAAGAAAAAAAAAAAAAAAAAAAAAGCAAAGACCAGCATATGTTGTGTTTTGGATGCTGGTATGCTGGTCAGTTGGCAAGACCATACGAGTTCCATGTTCTGCATGTCCAAGTTAACCAGCATGCCAGTGTCCAAAACACACGCATGCTGTTCTTTGCTGTTCTATACACAGTCATATTAGATTATCATGACTACCCTTTGTTCTACACACCCTGTCCATATATATCAGCGCTGTTTACCATATAGGAGCACTTTGTACAGGGTGGGACATTTATATGGATACACCTAAATAAAATGGGAATGGTTGGTGATATCAACTTCCTGTTTGTGGCACATTAGTATATGGGAGGGGAGGAAAACTTTTCAAGATGGGTGTTGACCATGGTGACCATTTTGAAGTCGGCCATTTTGGATCCAACTTTATTATTTCCAATGGGAAGAGGGTCATGTAACACATCAAAGTTATTGAGAATTTCACAAGAAAAACAATGGTGTGCTTGGTTTTAACTTTATTCTTTCATGAGTTATTTACAAGTTTATGAGCACTTATAAAATGTGTTCAAAGTGCTGCCTGTTTTGTTGGATTGTCAATGCAACCCTCTTCTCCCACTCTTGACACACTGATAGCAACACCGCAGAAGAAATGCTAGCACAGGCTTCCAGTATCCATTGTTTCGGATGCTGCACATCTCGTATATTCACAGCATAGACAATTGGCCTTCAGATGACCCCAAAGATTAAAGTCTAAGGGGGTCAGATCGGGAAGAGCATTTCTTCTGCGGTGTTGCTCAGTTAAAACAAGCACAGCATTGTTTTTTCTTGTGAAACTCTCATACGTTTGATGTGTTACATGACCCTCTTCCCATTGGAAATAAATAAAGTTGGATCCAAAATGGCTGACTTCAAAATGGCCACCATGGTCAAAAATCTTGAAAAAGTTTTCCCCCTCCCATATACTAATGTGCCACAAACAGGAAGTTGATATCACCAACCATTTCCATTTTATTTAGGTGTATCCATATAAATGGCCCACCCTATAGTTCATAATTTCAGTATGTAGTCCATCTGCATACCTTTAAAGCCCCTTTTCACCCTATTCTTCAATTCTCAGGACCACCACAGAGGTATTATTTGAGTGGTGGCTAATCATTCTCAGCACTGTAGTGACACTGACGTGGTGGTGGCATGTTAGGCGTGTGTGTTGTTGTTTTGGTATGAGTGGATCAGACACAGCAGTGCTGCTGGAATTTTTAAACACTGTCCCCTCACTGTCCACACTATTAGACACACCCACCTCGTAGAGGTAGAGACAGTAGCTCATCGGTTGCCGCACAGTTTGTGTTAGTCATCATCTAGTGGTAAAAGACCAGCGTATATACAGTATATAAATATAATTAATGAGGCATATGGTAGCAATGTTCTTGATAAATGTTGTAGTGACTGACATCTCCAAATCATAATACTGAGAACGAGGAAGCAAAAAAAGGCTAAGATTTTGAGTTTGTTTGTTTGTTTTTGTTTATTTGTTTATTTAACTGTTGCTTCAGCATCAATTGCAATTCATGGCAGGAGCAATGTTACATCAATCTTTATCAGACTTATTCACAATGGCCAATTTTAGAGCAACCAGTTAACCTAATTCATTTTCCTTGAAATGTTGGGGGGAAAACCAGAGTAATCAGATTAAACCTACACAGACACTTGGAGGACATGCCAAACTGAGTTTGGGATGCAAAACTGGGGATCTTGCAGCTGTGAGGCAACCACTCTAACCATGTTGTCTGCTTTCTATTGAGTCACGGCGGCAGTTACTTCTATGGGGAGAACTGTGGGGATGCTCAACCAGAGCCAGCAATTTTGGGACTGAGATGAGGCCGGCTTTCCAGACACAAATCATTGAAAAGTGTTAGATGGTCAAAGCCCACATTTAAGGTTTTCTATGGTGGGACTGTGGTGGCCTAGCAGTTAAGGTACTAGACTATGGGCCAGAAGGTCAAAGGTTAAAAACCCACCTCTGCCAGGCTGCCACTGTTGGCGTCCTTGAGCAAGGCCCTTAAACCCACAATTGCTTTGATTGTAAGACTGTATCAATTGTAAGTTGTTCTGGATAAGGGCGTTTGCTAAATGACATACATTTACAAGGCAGAAATGCTAGCTAAAATACTTAACACTAGTACATAAACCGAGTACATGATTGATTGTACTGGCTGGTAAAGGGTGCAGGTAACAAATGCTGGTTAACCTACTGGGTAACCTATTTGGCATTTCCAAGTAGTGTGGTTAGTTTGATTGATTGAGATGACTGTTCAGACTACATCACATATCAGTTTCATAAATAGTCTAATATTTTGGTACCACATTTGAAAGTGGCACAAGTTGGAACTGAAACATCACCTTATATTCTTTGCACTGGCTTCCAATCACCTACAGAACTGATTATTAAATTCACCACTGTATCCATGGTAATGTAACTTCTCAAATTCCAGTGGCAAATTGTGGCTGTTGGATCTATGCCTTCAGTTAAATAAATCAAGAGCATGTATGGCTGCAGAGATTTAATCTAGACATTGTGAGTAATTTACTTATTTAAAATAGTATATTCACTGGATTAAAAAATGACTATTGACATCTGGAATATAACATCAGCAAAGCAAGATTAAAAATCATCACACAACACACAAATGGCTCAGCACTCGCTATTCCAGCACCCAGGACATAAATATCAAAAGCCTCAAGAAACATAAAAGAAAAATCTTCATCTAACAATCTTAAAGCAAGTATTCACAACAGGAAAAGAAACTCTGCAGTCATTCACATTCTATTTTAATCAGTATCAAAATCTGTCAAAATTACTGTAACATTCCTCCTATATACATTAATGTTGCTGGATGAGATTGGAATTGGATAAGATCAGGGTGAGACTGAATCCGAATGAGATCAGTCCTGTTGGAGTGCATAATATTGGAGCTGTGTGGGATTATAGCTTGATGATATTCCACCTGGACGAGATTGAGCCAGATGGGAATACCTGGAAGAAAATTGAATTTGCTGATGTTGGGTGAGATTATATCTGGATGGGATTGTAGCTGGATGACGCTGAAGCCTGATGAGATTAGTGCTGGATGAGATTAGCCTGGGATGAGATTGGAGCTGGAGGGAACTGCAGCTGGATGAGATTGGTGCTGGAGGGAACTGCAGCTGGATGAGATTGGTGCTGGATGTCCCTTCCTCCTTCTTGTTCACAGTTTTCCACCTTGGACTTTGAAAATGAAACACTCACTTTGCATTATGGAAAACAGTACTTGTACAGCCTGCAAATAGCTGTGGAGGCATACTTAGAAATTTATATTAGTTATTACAACATTGCAGTGTCTGCGGTATAATCAGAGTTTGGATGATGTTCTTTCAGCTGTGACATGTGTAGTATACTTCCAAAATCACATGATAATGAAATACATACTGTATATCATCATAGTATGCCAGCACACCTCAATTTATGATGGTTACGATGGTCAGGTTTTTTAAAACGGGAATCTGATAATCTGTCCAATCCCAAACTGAGCAAGCCTAGGGCGACAGTGGCAAGGAAAACTCCCTAAGCGTTACGAGGAAGAAATCTTGGGAGGACCAAGACTCAAAAAGGGACCCAAACTCCTTGGGCAGCGTAGATGATAAATCTAAGAAGTAGTCATACTTCAAATAAAATGTGAGATATGCACATCAGCATTAAATAGTCCGATACACAGTCACTCTAGGATCCTGAGTCTAAGCAGGAAAGTCATTGGTGGCACTTCGCCCCCAGATAACTGAAGTAAGGTGAAGGTTATTATAATGATTTAATGATTTTGCCCAAATTTAGGTTAAAGTAGGATAAATGTTTTAAGCATGTTTAAGGTAGGCTACGCTATGATATATAAACGCTGCGGTTTACAATACATTCATATAACGATAGATTCAGGGGCTTCACTAGAGATTTATGAATGGGGGGCTAAGCTTTGATTAGGTGAGTCTAGAGGTATTATGGAACTGGCATAAAATTTAAAACAAGCAATTCAGAGAAACAGCCTCATAGCAGCAAATTTCTATAAAGTGACACATCATTCAAATTTTATATTAGGCACAGATCTTATATGACTAAACTGCTATCCATCGACTACCAAGATGTACAGATCAAACAAAGATAAAAGCATACAGTATTACTTGCAGTAGCAGGTCCAAAATACACCACTCAAATCCTGAGAATATAGACTGGTACAATCAAACGTGCATCTGGTCACTGTTTAATAACTTGATGACAGAATTTTTAGGACAGTGTGACATTGGACAGCAGAAAATTAGCTTTTCTATTTAATTTTTGTTTATTTTCACACAAGGAAAATTGTGAAATGACAAATCAAAACCCATTTACCAGCCCGAGGACAAAAGGACTATTGGTAAAACCCCCAAAGTGGCAGTAACTAGCTTTTTAAATCTAACTTTGTTAGCAGACTAAAGCTTACATCCAGTAAATACATCCAGTAAATAACTTTCATAATGACAAAACTATTTCTAGAACTATCTAACTTTAATTTTTAGATTTTTTTTTTTTTGAATTTTTAGAATTCCAACAATCATAAAATGAAATCTTTTTAGTGATATATTAAAGCGGTGCAGAGCACTGTTTCAGGGACGTTATGGGGCAGCAACACCTCCCCCAGGTCCTAGTGCAGCAAATTTAATTACATTGCCAAATATTTAATTAACTCCCAAATAAATTTGTGTATTTGGGAGGGTCAGAGAACATTTTTTGGGGGCGGTAGCTATAGGCCCCCTAAAACAAGTCTAACAACTTCCATGGATGGGTTTAATCGGAACGTTTCCCCATCGTAAATTGGGTAGCGCCTGTACTGGTGCCAACAGCATCGTACGAGACAACCTGGCTTTTAATAGGCAGTTAACAACGTTCATAACCAGCTTTCACTGAGTGATTACCTAATTCCACACCATGAAATGAACTAGATGTCCCTGACTATTATTTAGCTTGCATAAATCAGTTTGGCATTATGTAAATCTTATCTAATCAGGTTTTATTGTAAGAGATGAGAATGGGAGTCGAATGGAGAGTTTGACCCATGGGAGTAATTGTCCTGTAGACACTTAAGGTCTCCATTTTTTTCACCCAGTCATCTCTTCCTGTTACCATCAGAGTCAAAGTGAAGGCCTAAAGCTTGCCAAACACTAGAGCAGGGACACAACCTCTCCCACTTAGATCAGATTCATTGATTGCATAATTTGTTTAGAATGTATAATTAAATCCTCCAAGGTTAATTTATTTATCCTCATGCAGCTTGTTTATCTCCTCTATCACTCTGTGACATTTACTAATCACTGGTCTTTTCTCTCTGCTGTCTTTCTGTTGTGTGTTAAAGCAAAGACCAGTTATCAGAATTAGAAAAGACAAGCTTGCAGATAGGACGAAAATCTTTAAAGACTTCACATCTGGACCCACTGTGAGATTTACTAATTTATTATATTGACTAGAGATGCCAATAACCAGTAAAATAAAATTAGTATCTTCTCATTTCACAGATTCTTATTTAAAGTGTGTTTGTCATCAGTGCTGGGTAGCCCATGGTTTAAAATAATTACATTTGTTTTTTTTTATTACAGGTATGCGCCATTTAACGTCCATCCAATCAACGTCCTTTAGCTTTAGCAGCTGAGGTCTTATAATAGAAGAATTATAATAAGAAATAAAAATCTGTCTTGTACACATCTTTATTCAGTTATGAATGACAGAAATCTAGTACAAGTGAACCCGTGCGACTGTACTTTCTTCTCATTTTTGGTAAAATGAGATCCTGGAAAATTATCCAGTACTACATATCTGTGAGTAGCAAAATTATGTGAACTTTTGCTTTGAGTATCTAGTGTGACCGGATAATTTCTGGTAACTTTTGAACAATCTTGCATATCCCTCCAAGACATAGACTTTTGGCCATTTCAAAAACATTAATTCAACATCTTTCCATTTTTAGTAAAATGACTTGTGTGCTTAGGGTGCTTAGGATGGCTATTCTGCTGCATGACCCACATTCTCTTGAGTGACTAGGACTGTGGTGGCCTGGTGGATAAGGCTCTGGATTATGGGTGCCACTGTTGGGTTCTTGAGCAAAGGCCTTAGCACACATCAATTTTAAGTCACTCTGGATAAAGGCATCTGCTAAATGGCATAAATGTAAAGGTCTTGAGATTCAGTTCAAGGACAGCTATCCTGACATTTTCCTTTAAAATCCCCCATATTTCACACATGAGATATGCAGCATGATGGGCAGTGATATTCTTTTTGGAGAGCAATGGTACTCATGACAAACCAAACTTCACTGTAGTTACATTTTGTTTTCAAACGAAATGAAAAAAGGTGAGCCTGATAATTTGGCAATGAGGCAAGGGACATTATATGTGATTTGCAACATAAGTTTGGCGCTCAAAGATGCTAGTATTACAACAAACAAATCCACCACGGCAAGTCAGTGGACTAGAAAAGTAAACAACAGTTGTGGCTGGCTGTTCTGAATGAAGCAATGTTCTAAAAAGAGTAGTAATTTTTGTAATGTAAAATAACAATAAAAAGACAATTTTATCTTTAGTTATCGTTATTAATCTAAGCGATTATGCACCACACCAGCAGAGGTCAGCCTCCACTTTCTATATAGGGCAATGAGCCCAACTATTATGGTTGCTTGCAGATCAAATAGCGAGTAATGTTGTTTTATTCATTACAACTGCTTATGATAGTGTCTGGAAGACACTCACTGATCACTATATTAGGCCACCAATCATTGTCCATTTGATCAGTTTCACTTACCGTATAGATGCACTTTGTATTTTTACAATTACAGACTGTAGTCCATCTGTTTCTCTGCGTACTTTGTTAGTCTACTTTACTCTGTTTTCTAATGTTCAGGACCACCACAGATCAGTATTTGGGTGGTGGATAATTCCTAGCACTGCAGTGACACTGATTTGGTGGTGGTGTGTTAGTGTGTGGTGAGTTAATGGCTCAGACATCACTGTGCACTCTGTTAGACACATCAACCATATTGCTCCACCTTGTAAATGTAAAGTCAGAGACAGAAGCACATTTATTGTTCCACAGTTTGTGTTAGCCATCCTCTGATCCTTCATCAGTGCTCACAGGATGCCATTTTGTTACATCATGTGGATAGCTGTGTATGTATGCACTATTTACCCCTGAGAATCCTGGTTCCATGCATTCATGTGGAGGTCAGTTTGACAAATGCCACCTACCTAAACATCATAATGGACCAAATGTTTGTTTGTCACAATGTTTTAGCCCATCAATGGAGACAAACACTCATGTACTCACTCTGGGCAAGGTCTTGCTATTAATGTTAAGATCAGCGAACTGTATTCTGCAATTTGTATTTGCTTCATCTATTGATCCTGAACTGTTTCTTGATTTTTGATTACCCCTTTGGTTTTGTTAACATTACCAATCATGTTATACTGACCCTAGCCATCACTTATTTTTTGATTGTCCCTTATTTGTTTATTTTGTTGTTTATAGAACTGTTTATTACCAGGGGCATCATCATACCCTCTCTACTGGGGCACGTATCCATACATATCACTCTCTCCTAGAAATTCACAACACCGTGGTTCAAGTTACAAGCGCATGGTAACAATCACACACACTGTAGAACCAAAATACAACACGCACAATGGAATATATACATGAATAAACATACCTCGCTGGCTGCACACAACCAAGAGGGAATGAGTCCACTTGAAGAAACACAGATTTCCAGAACAGGCAATACAATATTACATTTTAAACACTAAAGGTTTTTAAGTAGGTAAGTCTAGCGTGGTGCTATTAGTAGGAAGTCACAGCAGTCAAATGACCAGCGCTTGGTACTTCTAGGTAGATGTAGGTCAAACTGACATGGCATTTGTAGCGTTAAGCAGAGTACAAACGTTTCCATTTCACATCTCTGCTTGTGTTTGTGTCCTAAAAATGTCTGTGTGGAACACAGATGATCAGGCAACGTAGTTTCAACTTATGTACGTAATTTAAAAAAATTTAAAAAATCAAACATCAAAACATCAAAGTATGATATAAGTATCTTGATGCATGCTCAATGATCCAGTTAAGAAAATCCCAGAAGTTGAATCTGTTCATCTGGACATAGATTTAGTTGGAGAAACGTTTCGTCACTCATCTAAGTGACTTCTTCAGTCTCAGCCACTGGCAAAACGGATGGCACAACATAGAAGAGCTACCTCATCAGGTCAGGACTCTGTGGTTTACACCCACCTACAGGCCAGTGGATACTCTTTCAAGGATGAAGACGTGCAGATCCTTGATAGGGAGGAACGATGGTTTGAACGTGGAGTAAAAGAAGCCATTTTTGTAAAAAGGGAATGTCCATCCCTGAACCGAGGAGGGGGCCTCAGAGTACACCTCTCACCATCTTACAACGCCGCCATCGCAGCCCTTCCCCAATCTGTGTGAATGGCACATGTGGCCATTGTCGTTAATGGCTATGTCAATCTGCATATTAAACTGATCACCGGTCCCATTGTTATGCAGTGGTGCTGGTACCAGTCGTTATGCAAAGGTGCTGTATATAAGATTGGGGAAGTTTTCCAACTGCTGAGACTGAAGACGTCACTTAGATGAGTGACGAAACGTTTCTCCAACAAAATCTATTTCCAGATGAACAGATTCCACTTCTGGGATATGATATAAGTAATACACAGGCTAAACCTTTTTTAATCTGACCAGCTGTTCCAGATTAAAAGTCATATTGTTTTCCTATTATAATTGTAAGACATCATTCCGTTAAAGCAAACTTATGTTATCGGATGGTCTTTAAACAGTGCTTACGAGTGTAACAGACCTAGTTATAATCACCCACTTTTACTCTACGTATCTCCGTTAGTGCATGATTATGAATTATTTTTTCTCTTTATCTTTTCTCCCAAATGTGGCATTATTATAAAAAACAAATATTTGCGGCTGAGGTGTTAATATTGTGTGTGTGCCATCTTTCCTCCCACGCCTCTCTCCAACTATGTGTCTATCACACATCTCCTCACACCCTCCATTTCAAACTCCAGCTTCACCCTCCAGCCATATCTCTTTACAGCATCCAAGCCTCATCCTGTCACAGTCTTTCCTCTTCTCCAGCCACACTTTTAATTATTCATGTAAGTTTAAAATTTAAATGAGAGATTTTTTAGCACAGTGGTGTCAGTGTATACTCCCATTGCACATCTTTAAAAAAAAAAGTCCTTACTCTAATCTGCTCCTTAACAACCGTTACCTTGGAAACTGAAGCATCCTGGAAACGAGGAGCAGTGAGAGTACCTACCTGGACAGCCTGAGAAATACACTACATGCCCAAATGTGTTATACTGTACAAGTGCATTATACAGGCATGCAGTCTTTATAGACAAACACTGGCAGTAGAGTGTATCAAAAACAATCTGGGGTATGCTGGGAGAGATTGAATCAGATTGAATGTGTTTTTCACACATCCATGAAATAAACAAATCTGTGTCACATATGAGGAAAAAATGTGAAGGTAGTCTAATCCCTACAGTCTGGTTCCAATGACTGAATACCCTCCTGACAGGAGTGGATGCTGTTCAAACAGCAGGTTCATCCACCTTAGTAGTTTCCATGGTTTTGTAATGAGATGCAGAGTGTTGTTCAAAGGTTTTAGTCCACCATTAGATTTGTTGTTTAGCAATGATATAATGACCATATATAACATTTTGTTGACGACTGTACCCAAACATTTCAGACTTCATTTGTCACTCCATGATACTCCTTCTACTGATATTCCTTCCAAACTTTGTGAGCTTTAGCATATCTTAGCCTTTTCACCCTGTTCCCCTTCCAAAATAGTGGTTTCTTGGCTGCTAGCAAAAGACAATTTCTGCTCAAGCTTCTTTGGACTGTAGAAGGGTCAACTTGGCATCCTGATGAAGCTGCCAGATGCTTCTATTGCACAAGTGTAAGGGGAGGTCACACTAAATACTCACCACTGTAGCCTATAGAAGCTGTTTTTCTTATATGCTTTCCAGTTTTTAAATTCTGAATACAAATTTCCTGTATTTTTCATTGTATTCTAATGAAGTGACCGGGAATTAACTATATACGTTCGTTATACCATTGCTAAAATAATGATATAGGGCAAAAATTATTTAGTCAGCCACTGATTGTGCAAGTTCTCCTACTTAAAAAGATGAGAGATTTCTGTAATTTTCATCATAGGTACACTTCAACTATGAGAGACAAAATGAGAAAATAAAATCCAGGAAATCACACTCTAGGATATTTAAAGAATTTAATTGTAAATTATGGTGGAAAATAAGTATTTGGTCAATAAATTTGGTTCAACTCAATACTTTGTAACATAACCTTTGTTAGCAATGACAGTCAGAACATTTCCTGTAGGTCTTCACCAGGTTGGCACACACTGTAGCTGGTATTTTGGCCCATGAAGATCTCCTCTAGAGCAGTTATGTTTTAGGGCAACATGGACTTTCAACTCCCTCCATCAATTTTCTATGGGGATTAGGTCTGGAAACTGCTAGGCCACTCCAGACCTGGAATGGTTTTTTACGAGCACCCTTCGTTGCCCCGAGTGGGTGTGTTTTGGGAATCATTTGTCCATGCTGGAAGACCCCGCCCGTTCCATCTTCATGCTCTCACTGATGGAAGGAGGTTTTGGCTTAAAATCTCACATACATGGCCCGTTCATTCTTCCCTTAACACGGATCAGTCCGTCTGTCCCCTTTGCAGAAAGACAGCCCCCAAGCATTAGTTTCCCCTCCATGCTTCCCATTAGGTCTGGTGTTCTTGGGATGCGACTCATCACCTTTTTCCTCCGTTTGAATTTTTTACAAAAGTTCTATTTTTGGGTTTCATCTTACCACCATGATTTCCTCCCCAATCCTCTTCTGTCCATCCATTATGCCTTCTGGGGTATGCGGGGAGACTTAATTACCAAGTGCAACTGTCATTTTGTCAAGGAGGTATAATAATTCTTTTTGACTGGTTTTTTAATGTTTTGAGTCAGAGACATTTCTAGAATAGTTGTTTGCTACTAGAGTACAGACAGAATTTTTTTTGTTAACCAAAAAGTTCTATTTTGGTTTCATCTGACCACATTATATTCTACCAATCCTCTTCTGGATCATCCATATGCCCTCTGGCAAAAACTTCAGAACGGGCTGGACATGCACTGACTTAAGCAGGAGTCCCTCTTGGCGTAGTGTGTTACTGACGGTAATCCTTGTAACGTTGTTTTTTTCTTCTCATGTTGTCTCTCATAGTTTGAGTGTACCTAGGATGAAAATACAGACCTCTCTCATCTTTCTAGCGGAGAACTTGCACCATCAGTGGCTTGACTAATTACTTTTTTGCCCCACTGTATCTAATCTAATCTAATGATCACCTAAGACTTGTACAACAGCATTTTTAGTGACACGGTGGTGCAAGGTGGTTAGCACCGGTCGCCTCACAGCTGTCAGATCCCCTGTTGGATCCCTAACCTCTCCTCCCACCTGTGTGGAGTTTGCCTGTCCTCTTGGCTGGGGGTACTCCATGTACTCGGTTTTCCTCCCACACTCCAAAGAAATGCATTAGGTTAATTGGCCACTATAAATTGATCCAGTGTTAATGTGTCTGACTAATATCGCTGTAACCTTGCTCCTCGTTTTGAATAGCCATTGGTGCTGATGCAGTATTAGGTAGATAAAGAAATAAACAAAACAAACGAGCAAGAACATATAGATGTAATACTCTTACGTCTACATACTACTCTATGTAGTTTATTGGGGTGTGTATTTGTATTCCAGTCAACGACACACAAAAGTAACAGTAAAGGAAGAAGTGTTTATTCACAATTCTCACTGAAACATTATCAATAGCAGTCAGGACTGAAAGAAGATCAATACACAAGGCTCTAACTCTTACATAGTGTGTACATCACATATTGTTGGTTTAAAGCAATCCATTAAGGCATGCACAGGCAAGTCTGCACAAATTCAGGATTATAAGAGCAATAGTCTTCATAATGCCATAAACATTTACTGACAGTTGTTTCACCAAGAAACAAATGCCAAGTGATGGCACTGGCGGCATACCCAAAACAGAGGTGATATGAAGCAGTGAAGGGAAGTCACATTTACTGAAGAAGGACAGAAGGGAAGAGCAGAGAGTGCATTGCAGCGTTTTTAAAAAGGCATATTATAATGACGAATGAAAGTACCAGGAGTCGAAACCAAAATGATACCCAACGGTTGTTACTCTGCTGGTGAAAGATTAGATGGCATATGTGACTGTGCAGCAAGTGGATTCCGTAATAAAGTGTGTAAACAAGTGAGTTCAGAGATTCCACCTCAGAAATCATTAATATACCAAGAAAGCAATGACAGCCAAACAACTGACTGCAAAGCTACGATGCATATATTTCATATGGTCCACTCAAAAGGCAAGAATTGTAACGTACGTAACCACGTAAAAAAAAAAAGTAGTCTCAGAAGAGAATATGCAAAGCCACTGCAGTGGTTAACAGTCAAAAAAATCTCCTTACTAATAATATAATATTCATCGAATAGTAGCGCGGAAGCAGAAGGTGCCAATACAAATATATACATGTTCATATGTACACGAGTATATACATTACCAGAGCTAGCAGTGCAGGCAGAGTAAATATCTTGAGCGACTTTTAGCAATTCAGGAGAACAGATACGAAGCCAAAGTTTTCACATTGCCGCTTATTAAGACTTAATCAAACAGGCATGCTACAGGTTAGATATACTTGGGACAAGAATGGGATATACTGGTGCAAAACGTTTGTTCTGTTGATCTAGGCCTACAAAAATGCTGCAGAGAGCTGTGAACAAAATTCTCTTCTTTCACCCAACGTCTACCAACTTACACAGGACACTTCTCTATCATATTAGAGAACTATTTATGGGTTTACACACCAGAATAAAGGGGTCCCTGAAAATTGTATGCTAGTATAAGAACTTAAATGAACAACAATCACATTTAAGTCCAGCCTTAGACCCAGATCAGTGAGTTTGACAAGCCAAGACAAGGGCGAGTATAGACCTTTTGCTTTTGCATGCTATTTTCCAGGTCCTTCCTACATCACCTGGCCCTCTAGGGAATAAAACCTTATAAGTGCAGCTTCAGAATTGCATGCAGGCTTTCGAATCACTGACGTAACCCGCGTGTCACTGGAGACAGCGTGTGGGTTACGGGCGCTTCACAATGCTGCGGTTCTATCATGTATTTACAAAGTGCTACAAAACGAAGGCCTTGCCTTCTACAAACCTTCAAAAATGTCTAAAAATCACACATCTCCATTTGCCTTTGGTGAAAAGACCAACACACTGTAAACACCAATTTAAATGGGAAGTCTATACAACGTATCACAAGTGAACGTTCAGTTTTCAGGAGTGTTTTGAGGTCAAAGAATATGCTCCCCCCTGTTCACAGGACTCAGACAGGCATGTATCCTGAACGGCATGTCAGTCCATCACACAGCTGGTTAGAGGCTGCTGCTGCATCCTCCTGTCCAGCCTTCCCTCCCTCAAACACAGCCAACTGTGCCTGGGTGACACCCGACTCAAGCCTGGGTCACTGTGATGGCGAGATAAGAAATTACAAAGACAAAACCAATCAACATGTAATTGAAGCCTCTTGATTTATTGTCCTCCCAATTTTAGCATATGCCAGTTCCACCCATTGACCTTTGCATAGCTTCCGCAACGAATGCTAACACTTACTTTCTCCAAGGAACATGACGCCATCCGTCACCCTGGTTCTAAATGTAGCTCATGTTGTCAAGGGGCAGATCAAAGACACCCACCTCAGCACACACTTCGAGTGCAAGGTCAATATCTGTTTTTTCTAAGGACCTCTAGCCCTGGATGTCTATGGTGTCAATGAGAATCTACTGACTGCTCGGTAATGGTAGGCTGCTAGCCGGTTAGCTACGCTGGCCTCATTGTTCCAAATCAAAATTAAAGAAGCATTACATGTAGGGAAGTTGGAAAACAGTATAAATAATTTTGACCAACTGTCCCTTTAAAGACTCAATATGAGAAAGTTTTCACCCAAAATGGACATTTAGACTTTGCCATGTTAAGCACACACACGCTTATGCACACACACAGTGAGATATATAAGATGACTGTGTAAAATACTTTTTTGGGACTGGGGTATTATGACTATAAAACTCAGCAGTGTCTGTAAATAATTCTCACCTACGCCCCTCACGTTCATGCTGTCTCTCACACACAGACACACACAAACATATATATAAACACAGAAATCTCCTGATCCAGCTACAAAACTAGAATTTGGAAACTTGGCATAGATTCTGCTTCGGCAAATCTACCCAAACAGAACTGAATCAGGTTCATACGTTGGGTTACTTAAATGAGTCAACTAACGATTGATCTGTGTTGATTCTTCAGTTATGGGACCTGATCAGGGGTCTGATTGTGCAGGTTTCCAGTGCTGTAAACATTAAGATGTACAGTGGTACAGTGTATTAAACTGAAGGCATATACTGTATATGTAGAGAATAGTTTGGCAACAATTCATCAACAGGGTTATGTCCACTTGGATCCGTACATTTAATCCGTCTTTCACATGGACATTGAATCTTTTCATATGGTCACGTTACACTTACAGCTATGCAGAGGTCTACTAGACTAGCTCACCATTGCGGGCACCCCGGTTTAAGTTCAGGTGCTGCAGATGCCGTCTGAATGGGTAAGGCATCAAATACAGACATGACTAGCTGTGGCTATGGGAGGATATTCTGGTCGGCAACATCGCCCCCTACTCAGCACTCCAATTACATTACACACCCAAATCAGAAAAAGTTGGGACGGTATGGAAAATGCAAATTTAAGAAAACCTCAGTGTGTCTTACATTGACTTTTATGTCATTGCAGACAACATGAACCCCAGATATGTTTTGTCTGGTCAACTTCATTTTATTTGATAATAACATCCATTCTTGCATTTCAGGACTGCAAGACATTCCAAAAAAAGTTGGGACAAGGGCCTTAGGGCTAATAATGATAAAACAAACTAAATGATGTGATTTCAGACAAGTGATTATAATCATGACTTGGTACAAAAGCAGTATCCCCAAAGGCTGAGTCTTTGAGGAGCAAGACTGATCTCCAGGTTGTCAACAAATGCGTGAGAAATTGAAATGTTTCAAATGTTCATCACAGAAAGACTGGAAACGATTTGCGTATTTCTCCCTCTACAGTGCATAATATCATCAGTTTAAGGAATCTGGAGGAATTTGCTTAAAGGACAAGGGCCCAAGCCTAAGCTGCACTCCTATGATCTCCTATCCCTCAGGTGGCACTGAGAACCATCATTCATCAATAGCTGATAGAGCCATATGGGCAATGGATTACTTTATCAAACCTTTGTCACGCACTACAATATGGAGTTACATTCACAAATGCCACTTAAAACTTTTCGGTGCAAAAAAGAAGCCTTATCTTATAACCATGTCCAGACGCGGCAGGACTTCTCTGGGCTCGGAGGCATCTGGGATGGACCATCATACAGTGGAAACGTATATTGTGGTCAGACCAATCAGTATTCCAGATCTTTTTGGAAGAAATGGATGCTGTGTTCTCCAGTTATCAGTAACAGGTCTAAAAGCCAGGGTTTACCATGGTATGGGGTTGTGTCAGTGCCCTTGGCAAAGGTCAATTACACTTCTGTGACGGCAGCATCAAGCTACCTTAAAGGCAATATGTTTTCCGGGGATGTCCATGCATTTTACAACAATACAATGCAAAAAATAACACCTGAAACGCTTGGTAGCTTTGGTACCAAAACATCTTTTAAGTGTTGTGAGGAGGAATTTTTGGAATGTGTTGCAGGCCTGAAATACAGGAATGGATGTTTATTACCAAATAAAAACATGAAATATCTCGGGGTCATATTGTCTGCAATGACATAAAAGTCAAAAGTAATGTTAGAAACATTGCATTTTCCTTGTTGTCCCAACTTTTTCTGATTTGGGGTTGTGTTACTTTAATCATTGCTTTAATTAGAAGATGGAGTCGATGGCTAGATCCCTACTGCACTGAACGTGATTTGTTCATTTCCTCTGGAGGTAAATTTGAATAAACCACCAAGGTCTATGAATTAAGTAAAAAATAGGGGATCGTCTGGAAACCCATGTTTCATTTTCCCCCAATATATTTGAAATTGTGCACATTATAACATGCGGAAATATGTCATATTTTTCGTTATTCACTGTTCCATGCAGACGTTGTGTTCCTATTTGAAAATCAACAAAACATGTTTGAGGTGTACCTAGCTGAAGAATGCAATTACTAGCCTAAAGTCCAGTATTTATTGGATTTAATTGGTAATATCCATACTCTATGCTGCTTAAAGAAATAATCACTACTACCAACTACCAAAACCTGATAAGGTTCAGATTAATAGATTGCACTCATGGTTGCACTGGTGGTCTGGAAAGAACAGGGGAAGAGAGAGAGAATGGGGTGAAGTGTGCAGGGGAATACCGCATAACCCCCTCCCATACACGCCAAACAAACCCACACTCGCAGAGTACAGGACCAATCAGAATACGTCTTTCCATCCATATCTACCGCATTCTTCACATCCGTCCATCCCTGGAGTATCTTTACATCAGCAGTTTGCCACCCCCACCACCACCACCACACCTCTCTCTCTCCTTATCTCGCTTTCTCTCCCTCCTGCCCTCCCTCTTCCCTCCATCTGTGTAAAACAAAGGACTGCAGCCCAGCTCAACCCATCTTCCCCTCCTTACTCCACACCAACACACTTTAGCTACCATCAGCTGATCAGGATGCTCCCAACATATTTTTCGCTCCTTATGCTCTTCACAATACACAAATCCAGTTTGTGAACAGAGATGCAGATACAAGACTCGAACCGTCTTGTTCCTTTGGGATTGTTGACTATGGAAGAGACTGCGAGTGCTTTATCATTTTGCTCTTACTGCACGATCAGTGACTGCCTTTTGTTACATTAGGCTAAACGTCCACTGATGAAGCTGAGGCCATTACAGAACGGGCGTAATCTTGCCAGCAATGGAACAGATCATCTTTCATGTGTTCTCGACACGCAATATGTATTCTTCCTATCTCTCTCTTATTCGCCCCCTCTCCCTCACACACACACACACACACACACACACACACACACACACACACACACACACACACACACACACACACACACACACACACAGAACTCCAGACAGAAAATGAGACCATACCAGACTCCTCCTGGCTGACATCAGTTAAAAACGTTAGTCCTTTCATTTGCAAAAAAAAAACAAAAATGAAATACATGCATGCTGTGATTCCTCTAGACAGCAGTCATTACACCTGATGAGAATGGAGGTCTCAAAATCTTGAAAGTGTAGAAAAAAATGAAGCGCCAGAAAAATTTCCCTCAGACATATCTGAAAATGCAGGATGATGAAAGGATGATGATCATGGATCAGTCGATCATACAGAAATTCCTCCATTGTCACAGCAAACCTCAGGACTTTAATATAACTGAAAAAGACAGAAAGATGGTTTCTACATGCTGTAGTACCATAATAAAAACAGTATATTCCTTACAAGCACTCACCAGACACTTTATTAGGTACACCGTACCAGTACTGGGTTGGACCCCCTTTTCCTTCAAAATTGCCTTAACTGACATGGTGTGTTATCTTTCTGGAAGTAACCATCAGAAGATAGCACACTATGGTCATAAAGGGATGGTCAGCATCAATACTCAGATAGACTGTGTGTGTTTGAACAATGTTCAATTGGTATTAAGGGGCCCAAAGTGTGCCAAGAAAATATCCCCCACACCATTACACCACCAGCAGCAGCCTGAACTGTTGATACAAGGCAGGATGGATCCATGCTTACCCTCATGGCTTTGCATGAAAATCACCTTTCTTCCCCCATGCTGATACTCAGTTTGAACTTCAGTGGGTCACCTTGACAATATCTACATGTCTATATGCATTGATTTGCTGCCATGTGATTGGTGGATTATATATTTGCGTTAACAAGCAGTTGAACAGGTGTACCTAATAAAGTGTCCAGTGAGTGTATTTGCAGTGACACACTGACTACAAGACATGTCAACACAAGAAATGGTCAAACAGTAAAATAAAAGTATTTATCTTTATGTTCATTTATATTACTGAATACTAGAGAGACTTGACTGCCACTGACATCATCTGCTCAAGTAAAAGGTTTGACTAGTGGTCAAACATTGTAAAATCCATTTGTCTATGTTTCCCCATAGACTTACATTGCAAAATTGCCATAATATTTTATTAGACAAGCTTGTTCCCATGCAATATTCAGTCTGTATGTGCTTGTTTTATTACAGTAAGCATTTTGCAAGTGACTGATTGTTTTGGGGCAGCACAAAAACAATTTTGCCAATCAGCTTTTGAGTAAGAGATTAAAATGAGGCCATGGCTCAGTCTATGCGTCACAGAAAAGACTGTGAATTCCCTGTGTACCGATAATGCCCTGGGCCTGTTACGTACAAAACTATAATATAGAGAAAATATAAAATCACATCCAAATCTAATGCCCCAATATGAAAATTAATAAATTCCTAACAAGAATATGTGGGAAATGACTTGCATTTGCATCAGTGGAGAAGAAATTTCATTTATTCTTTTACATAAATGCTAAGTCATACTGACGTACAAACCTAGTTGAGCTTTATATTCCTATTAGCATAGTATTATAATAATAATAATAATAATAACAACAACAACAAATGAACTAGTTACAAGTCTCCAATCAGATCAACTATTCATCCTGGGCCAAAAATGAACCTGCAACCCTAAATCATAAACATACTCACGTCCCCAGTTGATGGCAATGGCGGCAGTAATGATAACAACTCCACCCACAAGAGAGACAATCGAAAGAATCTTCGCATTGCGACCAAGGCGTCGCGCTCCATCCACATTCCCCTGCTGCAGACTGTATCGAGACTGAGTGAAGGATAGAGAATACACAACAAAGACACACAAAGATTTTGAGATATTATTAGGATAAGTAAAAAGAAGGTTATTCTTGAGCAAACATGAAGCCATTTAGAATAAAAAAGTAACTCATATAAAGAAGTCATGCATTAACATAAATTATCGATGAATGCTTACATTTAAACTCAAAATGCAATCACAGAGCAATTTTGTAGGAACACCTATACACTTACACAATTATATGTATTATTATACAATTATCTAATCAGCCAACTGTGAGGCATCAGTGCAGTTCAGAAAAAAAATTTGTTTAAACTTGTATGAGTCCAGCTGCGTGACTCGTTTCAGCTGAAACTCGATTCACGATTCAGCACACAGTGATTCAGATTCACAATACCCTGAAGAGAAGCTATTATAGTATATAGTATTTATCTTTATTTTATTTTTACATCTACACTACTGTATTCTTAGTGCAAAAAAGTCTCCATGTAGCCTAAAATGGTTAGTTTATAAGAGCCAACTGAAAGCAAAACAGGAACTGAATGAACACAGACTGCAGTTAGCTTAGCAGCTATGTGAGTTCACCAATAGAGTAAGTGTTTTGCTTTTACTTTTCACCTTCAATCCATTACTCCCTAAATTACATGAGCTTTTTCAACACCTTATTATAAAATAATCTTTGTGATAATGGCTTTGACCAATGGTAGGTTAATGTAAGTGTTTTAAACAATACTTATCATTACTCCACTATGATACAGTATAGACTGCTCTGCCAAACACTCATTAAACTCCTCATTCATGATACATTTAAATTAAGATGGATTTGTTAGAACATATACCCATTGTAAATCAGGAGCACCTGTACAATACAACTCCATTAATGCATATAATGCCTTATACAGTCTGGATTTTCTTGGGGTCTGGAACAGATTAATTCAGTTTACATTATTCCTTATGGGAAGAATTTGCTCGGTATTCTTCGTTTTCAGTACTCGTCTGGAACAAATTAATGACGAGAACCGAGGTACCACTGTATTTCTGTAACTTCTGATTTTCTCTAGAGTCTGTAGACTACACTCAGAAAGGTGCAATAATGAAAAAACAAGAAAGGACTAAAGAATAATCTCATGTTATCTCCGAAAACACACACCATGACGGAGAAGGTCAGGCCGACTATGTTGATTGGCCAGAGAGGACAGAAGCAGGAGAGTATAGCCAGGATGAGATAATCGTTCGGCTTGCCACCATCTACTGCTCCCACTGTAGCAGCACTGGGCTGGCGGCTGAGCGAGGGCCGAGGTGACCCGGCATAGCTCATTGAGTCCGAGCGACTATTCAACCGGGCATGTACGTTGGCATGAACGTGCCCAGCCTTAGCATGGTGGTGACGTGGAGGAGATGAACGGGAAGAGTTAGAAGGAGAATCCACAGATGTAGGGTAGAATCCATTACCTGCTCAGGACCAGAGAAAGTAGGAAAGATATCAGATGTGGATGGTTGATCAAAGAAAAATATGATCGTAGGGAAAGCCCATATAGGGTCAAGAATGATGAAAAGAGGAGAAATGAAGGTTGGGGAAGAGAACTGGAGAGAGAGGTAGTAAATCATTTGTCATAGTCGATAAACAATGGGGGCCATAAGTCTGAGGCCACTATTAAAAATGCTTCAATTGAATTCACGCTGCCTCAGGATAATCACCCAAAATATGCCTCCTTGCAACAATGTTACAACAACTTGAAGACCAAAACAAAGATCAAGGAGTGCTGACTGTCAGGGACTTTCCTCCACAGTCACCTGAGCTAAACACCATCAAACATTTATTGGGGCACGTGAAGTCAATAAATTTAAATAGGCACATCACAAGATGCTCTTTAGAATATTGTGAAATATTGTCATATTGGGATAACATGGCTCCTCAGACACATGGAGTTCATGGTAGCTGAAGTGCATGCTGTCATTACAGTAAAAGGAGGAACATGCAGCTTTTCAGTCACATTGCTATGCTGATTATATGATTTGTAATGCAAAACATTGTGTTAAATGAGTAGAAGCACAGAAGCATTTTCACTAGTGGTCTTAGACTTTTGGCCCCCACCGTATATATACGTATACTCAGTACTGTGCAGTTTTAAGTCAGTATTAAGTCTTAGGCCACCATTAGATTGCTGTTTTAGCAGTCACATAATGACCATATACAACATCTTGGACTCAAAATTTTAAAACTTGGACTCGTCACTTCATAATACTCTTTTCCACTGATCTTCATTCCAATCTATGTGAGCTTTGGCCTATCTTAGCTTTTTCACCCTGTTCTCCTTCCCAAAACAGTGGTTTCTTGGCTGATACCCTGATCCCAATTCCTGATCCCAATTCCGTCTTCCTACTGTAGAGGGGTCGACTTGGCATCCAGATGAAGTTGTCAGATGCTGCCATTGCTCAAATGTAAGCGGAGGTCATTGTAGCCTACAGATGTACAGATGTAGCAGATGTACAGATGTAGCCTATTTTTCAGATTTTTTAAATACATACAAATGCATATATCCTGTATTTCTGGGTTGTATTCCAATAAAAAGAATGAGAAATAATTGTTTATGGTTATTATACCATTGCTAAAACAATGGTATATAAAATCTAACGGTGGTCTAAGACTTTTGCACAGTTCTCTATATTCACATTTTAGCCCTGCTTTATCCTGGGCAGGGTCACATGGTCTCTGGCACCTATCACAGAAGAACATTGGGCACAGAAGTAAATGACCCTATCCATTGCAGAATTAGGTAGGGGTGAATGGGGATATGATCCTCAACTGGCCTCCCTTCCCTTAGATACAGCTAATCATGTCTGCATTTGGCATCCAACCTGGTCGAAAGACACTGCTGTAGACTGTGGACTGAACCTCTGTCCATGCAGGGGTTAACTATTAATATTTCATTCAAAGATATTTAGTTTATATCCCATTCTATTTCATGATATTTCAAATGAATTTACTTGTTTGCTTCTTTTCATCTATGATGGTCAGTTGGTCTTTGAGCATGCTTTCAGATTTTTCCAGGATTTCTGGGGCTGGAGAGGTCTCAACAGGAGGTGGATCTTGCATCTCAGTCATCCCTGGCTGAACAGAGTTGAGGATGGGGCCAGACTCCCCACTTGGTTGTTGACTGGCTCCTTGTTCTGCCTGTTGCTGCTCTTCTTCCTCCCCTACATTTGGGGTAGTAGTCGCTGTGTTGGCATCTGTATTCAAAGCCATCTTTGCAAAGACGCTAAATTTCTGAAGCTCTCGATTTGTTTACAGTCTGTTTTAGGATGCTGTCTTCAAGGCTGGTAAGTCTGAGGTTTGAGGCGACTGTGAAAAAGAACAAAAATATTTTAAAGGAAGGAAAGATTTTTAGCCCAAAGTTATTTTAGTAAAGCTATAGCACATGAGTAATTATCACAATCATTTAGACACATTTGGTAAGCCCATGCACTGAGAAAAAACTGTTCGCTTATAACTCTCTTTGGACTGAAATTAATACATGATTTAATGAGTATTCAGTCAAAGGTATTTGTAAATTAAACTCTAAATCTCTAAATCCTACAGAGATTTGACTACATTCTCCCAGTGAAGGGTTAATCATTATACACTACATACTTACAACCCCAAATCAAAAAATGTTGGGACAGTATGGAAATTGCATTAAAAAACACAGTGTTTCTTAAATTTACTTTTGACTTATTTCACTGTAGACAGTATGAACTCAAAATATTTTGTTTTATCCGGTCAACTTCATTTCATTTGGTAATAAACATCCATTCCTGTATTTCAGGCCTGCAGCACATTCCAAAGATGTTGGGGTGGGGGTAATATAGGGCTACAGTGGTGCTTGAAAGTTTGTCAACCCTTTGGAAAATTTGATGTTTTAGGTCATATTTATGCAGAAATATAGAAAACTCTAAAGGCTTCACAAACTTTCAAGCACTACTGTAGAAATGAGGTAAAAAAACTAAATAGTGATGTGATTTCAAACAAGGGATGTTAACAGTTGATTGTAATCTTGATTTGGTACAAAAGCAGTAGCCACAAAAGGTCTTTGAGGAGCACAGATAGGCAGAAGATCTCCAGTTTGTCAACAAATGTGTGAGAGAATTTTTGAAATGTTTAGGAACGGCACTGCATAAAAAAAAAAGATGTCATTCATCAATAGTTGATAGAACCACATGGGTATGGGAAACCTTTTGTCTTTGAAAAGTACTAGAATACAGAGTTACATTCACAAATGCCACTTAACATGTTACTTTGCAAAAAAGAAGCCATGTTAACCATGTCCAGAAGATGTGACTTCTGTGGGCCAAGAGGCATCTGGGATGGACCATCACACCAGATCTGGGATGGACCAGCTCTTTTTTGGAGGAAATGGACACATTGTGCTCTGGACCAAAGACGAAAAGGAATCATCCAGACTGTCCAGCAACAAGTACAAAAGCCAGGTTGTGTCAGTGCCCACATCAGTGTCACTGTAGTGCTGAAAATGATCCATCACCCAAATAGTACCTGATCTGTGGGGGTCCTGACTATTAGAGAATAGAGTAAAGGGGACTAACAAAGTACGTTTGTACGTAAATATAATATAAGCAAAATATAAAATGAATTTTACACAGTACTGTACACAAGCACACACTACATTGACAAAAGTACTGGGACACCTAAAAATCACATCTACAGTCCATTCTAAATCCCATTTCCTTCACCAAACTTCACAGTTGGCACAAAGCAGGCAAGCAAGTAACGTTCTCCTGCCATTCGCCAAACACAGACAGATCCATCAGACTGCCATATAGAGAAGCATGATTCGTCACTAAACAGAGCACTCTTACACTGCTCCAGAGTCCAGTGGGCTTTACACCAATCCATTCATGGCTTGGGATTGTGCTTGCTGATGCAATCCTTGCATGCAGCTGCATGCCATGAAGCTCCCAGCATGCAGTTTTTGTGCTGATGTTAATGCCAGAAGAGATCTGGAACCCTGCAGTTACTGAGTCAGCAGAGCATTGGTGACTTTTATACACTCTGCACCTCAGCAGTAAATATGTTAGGCCTTGTGCTAATATAAAAACAAAAAAATCAAGTTTTCCCCCATCAATCTGCACTCACTACCCCATAATGAGAAAGTGAAAACAGCACTTTAGAAATGTTGGGAAATTTATTAAAAAGGAAAAAATGCAAAATTGTGCATGGACATAACTATTCAGACCTTTGCAATAACGCTTAAAATTTAGCCCTGGGGGCCTCCCATTTCCCTTGCTCATCCATGGGATGTTTCTACACCTTGACTGGAGTCCACCTGTGGTAAATTCAGTTGATTGGACATGATTTGGAAAGACACACAATTTTCTATATAAGGTCTCACAACTGACAATGCATATCAGAGGAAACACCAAGCCATGAGGAGGAAAGAAACGTCCACCTGGACTCTCAGACTGTGAGAAACAAGATTCTCTGGTCTGATGAAACCAAGATGGAGCAAAACAGACTCAATTCTAACCATTATGTCTGGATGAAACCAGGCACTGATCATCTCCTGCCCAATACCATCCTTACAGTGAAGCATGGGGTGGTAGTATCATGCTGTGGGGGTGTTTTTCAGCGGCTGGGACACTGAGACTGGTCAGGGTTGAGGGAAAGCTGAACGGAGCAAAGTATAGAGATATTGTTAATGAAAACTTGTGGCAAAAGTATGTGGACCTTTGCTTTCAGTATCTGGTGTGACCCCCTGTGCAGCAATAACTGCAACTAAACGTTTCCTGTAACTGTTGATCAGTCCTGCACAGCGGCTTAGAGGAATTTTAGCCCATTCCTCCGTACAGAACAGCTTCAACTCTGGGATGTTGGTGGGTTTCCTCACATTAACTGCTCGCTTCAGGTCTTGTGTGCTTAGGGTCGTTGTCTTGCTGTATGACCCACCTCTTGAGATTCAGTTCATGGACAGATGTCCTGACATTTTCCTTTAGAATTCTCTGATATAATTCAGAATTCATTGTTCCATCAATGATGGCAAGCCACCCTGGCCCAGATGCAGCAACACAGGCCCAAACCATGATACTACCACCACCATGTGTCATAGATGGGATAAGGATCTTATGCTGGAATGCAGTGTTTTCCTTCTATTTTGGTCTCATCCATCCACAAAACATTCTTCCAATAACCTTCTGGCTTGTCCATGTGATCTTTAGCAAACTGCAGACAAGCAGCAATGTTATTTTTTGGAGAGCAGTGGCTTTCTCCTTACAACCCTGCCATGCACACCATTGTTGTTTAGTGTTCTTATAATGGTGGACTCATGAACATTAACATTAGCCAATGTGAGAGAGGCCTTCAGTTGCTCAGAAGTTACTCCAGGATCCTTTGTGACCTCGCCAACTATTACACGCCTTGCTCTTGGAGTGATCTTTGTTGGTCGACCACTCCTGGGGAGGGTAACAATAGTCTTGAATTTCCTACATTTGTACACAATCTGTCTGACTGTGGATTGGTGGAGTCCAAACTCTTTAGAGATGGTTTTGTAACCTTTTACAGCCTGATCAGTAAACAACTCTTTCTGAGGACCTCAGAAATCTCCTTTGTTCATGACATGATACACTTCCACAAACGTGTTGTGAAGAGCAGACTTTGATAGATAGTTCTTTAAATAAAACAGGGTGCCCACTCACACCTGATTGTCATCCCATTGATTGAAAACACCTGACTCTAATTCCACCTTCAAATTAGCTGCTAATCTTAGAGGTTCACATATTTTTGCCACTCACTAATGTGTAATATTGGATAATTTTCCTCAATAAATAAATGACCAAGTATATTATATATATATATTATAATATATATTATATATATAATATTTTGTTGAACTGAACTCTTTATCTCCTTTCAGGACTTGTGTGGAAATCTGACGTTTTAGGTTATATTTATGCAGAAATGTACAAAATTCTAAAGGTTCACAAATATAGAATAATATAGAATATTATGTACAAAAAAGGTCAAAGCAGACAAGCAGACTGATTACTCTTTACCTAAACTGACATTGCAATCAGACTTTTGCCTTTGCCAGCCTATTAAAGCCTACTGAGAGACGAAATCTCAACAGAAAACGTGTCCTTAGGAGAAGAGACAGCTGGCCATGTCCTCCTCCCACCCTTGGTGTACTTAGAAACCCAGAGCATGCAGATTTTGTCCCCAGAGTGAATGCATCGACAGAATCCAAAAGCTAGTGCTGAGCTCCCCAAACTGGCTCTCTCAAAGACCCTTTGTTTGGGTTACTGGATTACATCTAATGGCCCATGTTGTACCTGGGTAACCATTAAAACCAATTTACGCATCGATTTTCGTCATTATTTTGCAGCTAGTGGTTTATAATTACATGAGACGCCAAGTATCATGTATTTGAACATTTACTTTGCTCCACCCTAACCAGTGACAGAAAAGCTTTTTTCCTTGTATAGCTTATCTTCAGACCATCCAGCCTTCTGTACATGAACAGATACAGGCTATACTAAGCATACAAAGAGCCAAGATGTGCTGACTGAATCAGCAGAGATGGATATTATTCAGGAGCTAAGATCAGATATTATCCATTCTGTTTGTTATGAAAAAAGAAGGAGGAAATTAAGATGACACACCCATTTCAATTCTTGGTTGAATACCTACAATCCCAAACTGCACAACTGACAAAGTCAATAAAGGAATTACAGGACGCTGAAACGGAATTGCCTACAGAATGGCATGAATGGGTCAAACACAATTACCCATCAGTTATCAACTTCCTTCTTTTTGTCAAGTATTGACATTCAGGTTAAAGCCAGTGTGGGGGTAGATACACCAATACAAGACATCATCTAACATCATTACTGTTACTGATAGGCTGTTAAGAGATTAAGAGTATAAATCATATGCACTTGAAGGATAACAACCACAACACGTTTGAAAAGAATGGAAAAGCTTGTGACACACCCATCTTAGGAATGAGAATTCCTTGGGGAAAAAAATCATAAAATCCTAATCAAGTCCAGCCTTGCAAAGTTGTTTCAAAAACATGCATAGAAGTGGAACATTTACATATAATTATTGTAATTCTTGTTATACTTCTTATTATTGAATAAACTTTTCATTTTATTATTTCACACAATCTGCCTGGTCAGACTGACAAGAACAGTTTAGAACGCCCTCCCCACTTAATAGCTAAGATTTCTTACCAACACGTCCGATTTTTCAGTTTCAGTTCTTTTGAATTGGATTAAAAAATAGAAAAGGTGGCAAATAAATGACACACCTCTCTAAAAAACAAACAAACAAATTCACTGGTAAAAATGCAGCCTCACAGATCACACCTCACTAAAAAGAGCCCTACAGTCTTCGAAAATAGGTGCAAGCCAGCACCTTAGATGGATCTTTAATTTCCCCCTTTTTCTGGAACCCTTAAAGGTTCTAGAATCTACACCATAAGAAGAACCCTATATGAGGTAAACCTCTATGCGCACCAAAGAATACATCTCCTTCTCAAAATCTAAACAATTCAGTTCCAGAAGAGTAGAAAATGGCACAGATTTGATTGCCTGTACACAAGATGCTCTTGGGATTGATCAACTTTTCTCCCGATGTCCCTCAGTGAGATGCGTTATGATGAGGCTCTGAAAAGCGCGACACACCCACAGTCTGTAGTGAAAAGAGCTCGATGCGCAAACGTAGGCATGCAAACCCACCTTTTCTAATGCGAGCAGGGACAGAATAGTCCCATATCCCTCATTATGCTAGAATTAAATCAAAAAGAAAAGAATAAGGTAATTGGAACAGGAGAGTAGAATCCAAGTCGTGCGTTATGGGACTGATGGAAATGCAGGAGAGGCTGTACAGACTGCGCTACTCCGTCCACCGGTCAGCACTGCTCTCACTACGCTTTAAGCCGGTGTGTGTGTGTGTGTGTGTGTGTGTGTGTGTGTGTGTGTGTGTGTGTGTGTGTGTGTGTTTTGGAGAGGCGATTTCACCCCAGGCGCACAGACCGAATCAAGGCGCTACTGCAGAGTTGCCAGATTGAGCCATTATGTGCCATATGCACATGGTTTGATAGCATGAAATGTACTGTATTTCGTTCTGGTTTAGTCTCGAAGGTTCCGTTCACACAGCAAGTAAAAGCGGCTCGAATCCGATCTTTTTCGTCATATGTGACACAGATGTCTTATCATTGGGGCAGTATGAATGGAAAAAACACACTGAATACGGCATTTTCAGTTCCAATATGGGCCACTTTCACAAACCATGGGCATCCCCGGTTCGATCCCGATGTCAGACCCCGCTAGGGTTGCCAACTTCTTCGACCCCCAATCAGGGACATTTTCCTCCATTTATTTATATTTATATATATATATTTATATATGTACACAAATATATATATATATATATATATATATATATATATATATATATATATATATATATATATACATACATATACACACAC
>JAJAGP010004515.1:0-48503 GCA_025084515.1 Ancistrus triradiatus | reverse complement strand
ATTAGTTTGTGTCTTTGTGTCATTCTGTAGGTTACATATTATTTAACTATACTTTGTTTTTGTAGTATTGTAATGTGATGTTTTTTCTAATGTGTGTTTAATTGTTTCTTATTTATTTATTAAGTCAATTTTCTCTTCATTCTGTTAAGTAAACGTATTTTATTATTATTATTATTATTATTATTATTATTATTATTATTATTATTATTATTATTATATTAAGTATATTGTAGCTAATTACAAACACTTGTAACCCCCAATCTCAGTAACCGAAACGCAAATATTTGGGGCCTTTTTAAAAAATTTTATTTATTTATTTGCAGTTTTTGTAAAGTGAAAGTGAGAAAGTGTAATTTTTATTGTGGGGGCCAGAGAAATGTCACCATATTGTAAAAATGTCCCCACGATGACATGAAAACTTAACTCTCAGCTGCCACACACACACACACACATAGAGTGAAGGAGATGATGCTGGAGTTTCTGCGATTCCTCCCACTTCTGATTGGTCCCCGTGTAGAGAGAGAGAGAGAGAGAGAGAGAGAGAGAGAGAGAGAGAGGCTCACTGAATTGAACGAGACGGTACGAAGATAACAAAGACGGGCAAACGGAACTCGAAGCCAATTGGTCCAATGGCAGCGCCGGCGCTGTGTGTGAATCGGGTACAGCGCGCCTGACACAGCGCAGTGCACGAGACCGGAGCAACGACTCTGCCCACAGGCTACAGGGGCTAAATAGCTGGAGAAGACGATACAAATAAAAAAAAAAACGCGATCCTTAAGAATCCGGTTTGCGATGCCAAGAAAAGCAGCGAATAGAAGGTGCATGAACTGATCTGTGGATGTGCACATATAACGGAAACCAGGAAAGTTTGTGCGCTCAGACTGGAAAACCGTGGAAAAGAACGTGAGAAGAAGTTTTTCCTTTAGTCTGAAACATGGAGGAGTCCCCGGGATCCGTCGGCCTGGCCAAATCAGCCGCTCAGAAACTCTCAGAAATGGGAGAGAAGACAAAGCAGTTCGGCGGTGCAATCCACGATCCCGAGCGTCAGCGTCGCATCATTCTGGTAATCGTGTGCGTGGCACTGCTGTTAGATAACATGTTGTACATGGTGATCGTACCCATCATCCCGGACTACCTGTCTGAACTGGAGAGAAAGGAAAACTCGGCGCATGGCAACTCGTCTTCAGCAAGCGCAGAGAACCTGGACGTCAAGATTGGAGTTCTGTTCGCCTCCAAAGCCATCGTGCAACTCCTGGTGAACCCATTATCAGGCACCTTCATCGACCGGGTGGGCTATGACATCCCGTTATTAATTGGTTTAACAGTCATGTTTCTCTCCACAAGTGTTTTTGCATTTGCTGAGAACTACGTCACGCTGTTTGTCGCTCGAAGTCTGCAGGGTCTTGGATCAGCATTCGCAGATACATCAGGAATTGCCATGATTGCTGATAAATACACAGAGGAGACAGAGCGCAGTCGGGCGCTTGGCATTGCCCTGGCCTTCATCTCCTTTGGTAGCTTAGTGGCGCCCCCATTTGGTGGGGTGCTTTATGAATTCGCTGGTAAGCGTGTGCCATTCATAGTGCTAGCATGTGTGTGCTTAGCAGATGGTTTCTTGCTGCTTATGGTAATAAAACCTTTCTCAGATCGCACACGTGAAAATATGCCCATTGGTACACCCATTCACAAACTAATGGTGGACCCATATATTGCAGTCGTAGCTGGTGCACTGACAGTATGCAACGTTCCTTTAGCATTCCTCGAACCCACCATAGCCAATTGGATGGAATCCACCATGCATTCCACAAAATGGGAAATGGGATTGACGTGGCTACCTTCATTTTTTCCACATGTGCTTGGCGTTTACGTGACCGTCAAACTAGCTGCCAAGTACCCTCATTTGCAATGGTTCTATGGGGCACTGGGTATGGTGATCATTGGTGCCAGTTCATGCACTGTACCCGCCTGCAAGAACTTCGGACAACTCATGGTCCCTCTCTGCGGGATCTGCTTCGGAATTGCACTTGTCGACACAGCACTTCTGCCTACCCTGGCATTCCTGGTTGATGTCCGTCATGTGTCTGTGTACGGCAGTGTGTACGCCATTGCTGACATTTCATACTGTGTGGCCTATGCCATGGGTCCCATCGTGGCAGGACAAATTGTCCACAATTTAGGGTTTGTCCAGCTTAATCTGGGCATGGGCCTTGTCAATGTTCTCTACGCACCCGCCTTACTTGTGCTGCGCCAAGTCTGCCAGATGAAGCCATCCTACTCAGAAAGGAACGTCCTGCTCGAGGAGGGACCCACTGGCCTCTATGACACAATTAAGATGGAGGAGCGCAATCTAAAGAGGAAAGGACTGTGCACCACCACTAACACCAACATTAATCCCAACTCCAATTCTCCAGCCCTTGAAGATGGGTTTGACTCAAGATCCTATTCAGAGGAGGAATCTTCAGGACCAGAGTACACTTAAAGCCATAACATTTGGGTGCCAAATTTATTTAGAGCAATAGCCATAGAATAATTATTAAGATTACCCAGTGACTTCTTGTTGGATGTTTGTTCAACCATCTGTTGGTGCCAACAATGAACAATGGTTTACACATTATATACATTAAACCAAAATGTTCTTGGAAGGTTACATAAATGTCCCTCCAGGAACTTGGCTGCAAAAGTTCTTGAAGCATGTAGGCTATAGTTCTTGAAAAAAAAACCTTAATGATTCCCCAAATCTTCCTTGTGCAATTTTTAAAAGTGTTATTTAAAAGATTGTTGATGATGGAAAATATTTCTGACTTGTTTGAGGCACCAACGAACATAGTATCTATGGGGAACCATAAATGATTGTTGTTTAACATGGATATCAAGTGGTGTCTGTGAAGTACAAATGGTCTGCAATTGTATTATTATTATTATTAGTATTATTATTATTATTATTATTATTATTATTAATAATAATAATAATAAATTTATGGACACTCCATCTTATGGCCTTACATCTCTAACTATGACTGCAATTATGAAGATGAATTAATTAATGAATATTTACTTGTGTTAGTAAAGATCTGTGCTGTACCGCACTCATGGGAGATGCAGTCTGTGGCGTTTTAACACCGAAAGGGATGACTGGCTACAAAACGTTAAGAACCCCTGCCATTAAAGAGCCAGTTTTGGTTCCCCTGAGACCATAATGATCACCAGTGTTTTGTTGGTGCCACACAGAACTGAAGAAGCCTTTTCCACCACATGTTTATGTTATGTGGAAAGCTATTTTTTGGTATACAAAAATTTGGTATATCAAATAGCTTCGTCTATGTCCTTGCTCTAAACTTTATTTTGAATATAGTTTGAACAATGTTCAAATGTTCTTTGCCAATATGTCTCTAATAATGTTCTGTGCAATGTAAAAGTCCTATGGGATTTAGCCTTGTCTTTCTGATGATTTAACACGCAGTAAAATGTCTTTCAAACCTTAGTCAGATTAAATTAAGGTTTTACAAAGGAGTTGGCGTTAACACTGCTGATTAACCTTTACTGTAAATACCTAACCAATCAGAAAACGTGAATGCGTTTATAATTTGATAGTATTTGTACAGCTTATTCTTAGCAAATATACAGAAAGGGTTAAAATGCAGCTCCAATTTAAAATATATATTTTCATTCATGCTTCGAATCCTCAGAGTCAGTTCGTTTATTATTTCACTTTTAAATATACAGTATTATGTTTTAAAATGTAAGCATATAACCTAGTTTATCCGATTCGAAACGACTGTTTTAAATAACGAAATGTAATATGATAACTGTACATATGTAGGTATTTATTTGTAAATGTGTGGTTTGTGAATATGTGTAAATAACGGATGAGCCTGAAATGGTAAGATAAAAAGTGTAATGATATAATCTGTTAAAAACAGAGCCAAACTGAACTTTATGGTGATGACGCTAATTTTTATAATAAAACTGTTTAAATGGGTGTCAATGTTTGGTGTTTTTGTGACTGTTATATGCTTAGTAATCACCAGAATACACCGGTATGTGTCATTCATAACTGGCTACAAAATGGAAACACAACAGGGAACAAAAAGTTATTCAGATAATTGCCGAAATTTGACAGAACACACAGACAGTTGATATGTTTTGCCACAGATATAATAATAATAATAATAATAATAATAATAATAATAATAATAATAATAATAATAAAGCATTACTACACTACATTTTCTAATACTGAAACGAACCTTTTGGTGTAACGTTTATTTAAGATCAAGTCTCTAATTTATAATTATTTTATATTTTAAAGTCATTCCTGATGAGTAAGATAAATAGTGAGTTGCGGCGCGGCATTTGCGCTGCAGACGACATCCATCCAGTGTGCAGCAGTGTGGAAAATGGTGAGTTTACTGGGTACAGAAATCGATCAGAGCGACTCTAGGTATTATTAGATTATTAGCACGGTCTGTCTCTGATCATGTACAAAGCCACAGTAAGGTCAGAGTCATTAGGCATGGCTAATGTGCGTCATGCTGCTATGTGCGCCCTGTTCATTTATAGCTAGTGAGATAACGCGAGCCTAGACTAATCATCAGTGCAAACATAATATATCCTGAAAACATAAAATCACGAAATACGTTTGACAAGTTTGCGAAATATTCATATCATTCTGCATTTCCTTAACAAGAGAAAAAAAACTTAGCTGTAGAGTCATGCATCACAATGTGTATCGGTCATGAAGGACCAAAACATATAGAATTATAAATATTATTCTCTGACACAGTATGGAGTTTATAGGCCAGCTAATATTTTAAAATCCTGTTTATTGAATCCGTTAGAGCTCCTAAAGGTCTCTGATCTGCGCTGGTAGATACTGGCCAATCACAGATCGCCTGATTGATCAAGGGCGTGGTTTCGGATGGATGCGATGAGCGAAAAAAAGGTTGGGACGAGTTCGCACGCGCACTGCCGCCCGGCCAAAGAGGAACGCGCATACAGAGATGGAGCGTAAGGAGCGCGCACCCGCATGGAACTCCTAACCTGCTCTGCCCAGGTATGTTCATACCACCACCACTACTACTACTACTACTACTACTAATAATAATAATAATAATAAGGTCTTAAACGTTTAGGATAGAGTATCATTACAAAGTTATGGAGTTATGGAGCCTGAGTTTTCCAACTACCAACTGGTTTAAAAATCACTTCTGTATGTTCTATGTATACTTACAGTGTTCTGGTAAAGCTTATACTTCTATATCAACTATCTGCAGTTCTGAATTGTTGATAGTGCTGTTTTACACCTATAGTTTTGAATCAAGCATATAGTGCTGACTCAAAATATGTACTGTTTTGAACTGCTGGTACAGTTAAATATCACCTACAGTGTTGAATAAACACTGATAACTGAATATATACAGTGGAGAGTTAGAGATTAGTGTGGAATTTGCAGCTGCAGTGTTTAAAGTTAACAGTGCTGAACTAAACATCTAAACTGTTGAAGTTTCATCAAAAATGTCGAATGCTGGATATCTTCAGTGTTGGATTAACATTGGAAGGGCTCAATGAAAGCTTACAATGCTGAACTTAACATGTGCATTGGTGAATGAAGGATTTTAATGATAGATCAAATATTTACATTGTTGGGTTATAAATCTTACAGTAGGTCTACTGAATTAAATGTACAATGTTGTGTTGAATAGCATGTGCAGTGCTGTGTTAGTATATGGTGTTTACAGATTATAGTGCCAAAATAAGATATTTACAGTGTTTAACTGCACTTGTAGCATGAGCATAGTGTTAAATGAGCATTTACAGTGTTGAGTTAAAGCTAAATTAAATCTACTGTTGAATTCAAATTATACCATGTTAAAGTTAATAGTTTAAAGATTAGAGATAAATAGATCATAGATAAAGCTTATAGTGCTAAATTAAGAGCTTTACGCTGTTAACAGTTACAAAATGTTGTATGAAAGTTAGATTAAACATCTACTGTTCAAGTTATAATTTAACATTTAGTGTTGAATTAAAGCCTACAGTGCTAAAATCAATATGTAGTGTCGGATTATTTATGTTAACATCCACAGTGTTGAATTAAAGCTTATGGTGCTGATTTAAATATCCACAGATTCGAATTATGTGTAAATGATGACCGGCAGTGTTAAATAAAGCGTACAGTGGCGAATTGAATATTGACTATACTGTCACATAGCCTGCTTTTTTTCTTTACAAATAACTTTCTCTGCACAAATGATGCATCGATTTGTGTGCTCTATTTACAGTGCAGCTATGAGATTTAAAGGTAGGACAAACATTAAAAGATTAATGTTTTAGATCTAATCATTTCCACAGTGTTAGAATAACATCCAAGAGCTTTGTGCTCAACTTTTATTAAAATGTCAATCTTAAATCAAAAGTCCATTACGTCAAACCTCTTAATATAAATTAAGGAGTTCCTTGGATTCAAAACCAGGAACTTCCATTTCTAGCAACTGGCTCTTACCACCATGCCACCACAGCTGCATAAATATTATTTCATCGAAAAATACTGTTTTATCCCTCTGAATTTCTAAATCCATGGTCATTAAAATGTATTAAAAGCTACATTATGGAAAAACTATTTGCCAGGTTGAACTGACACCTCAAAAGTTCAGGCTTAAGATACTGATCATATTACATTTTACTGTAACTAACATCACAACATACATAGAGTTGAATGAATATTACAGAGTTGAAGGACACTTGTGGTATTTAAGTGGTCTTAAAGTCCTACAGTATTAACAGTGTGAAACTTAAACCTTCAACGTTGCACCTGCTTCATTTTAAAGCAAAATCTACTCAGAGCATTTATTTAAGTCTAGCAGGACAAGAGTATAACACTGTGGGCACTGATTTGGCATTAAAAGAGTTAACACTGAAATGCTATTGCAATCTGTTACTATATTGGCACAAGGAACTTCTAAAATGGTTTCTGTAATTTGATAATGATAAATAAACACAGCAATGCCGAATTACACTCACCATCCACTTTTAAAGGTCCCAGGCTGGACCCACTTTTGCCTTCAGAACTGCCTTGGTATAGATTCTGGAATCATTCCTCTGGAGACATTGGTCCATATTGACATGATAGTATCAGGCTATCATGCTCAACAGACTCAACAGATCAGGCAATGCTTTTTCAATCTGTTGTGCAATTTTGCTGAGCCCATGCTAATAGTAGCCTCAGTTGCCTGTTCTTAGCTGACAGGAGTGGCACCTGACAGTGTGGTCTTCTGTTGCTGTAGCCCATATGCTTCAAGATTTGACCTGTTGTGCAATCAGAGATGTTCTTCTGCATACCTCAGTTGTAATGAGTGGTTATTTGAGTTACTGTTGCTTTTCTATCAGCTCTCTAAACCCTAGGGATGGCTGTGTGTGAAAATCCCAGTAGATCAGCAGTTTCTGAAATACTCAGACCAGCCCATCTAGCACCAACAACCATGCCACGGTCAAAGTCACTTAGTTGATCATTGGTTTGACTTCAGCAGGTTGTCTTAAACATGTCTACATGCCAAAATGTCTAATCTGCCATGTGATATTTGCATTAACAAGCAGTTGAACAGGTGTAGCTAATGAAGTGGCCAGTCAGTGTGTACTCAGTCTTTATTTAAAGTTTACAATTCTGAATTAAATATTTACAGTTACTGTAAATACTTAACACATTACATCAGCGTTCATTTAAAATCTGCATTAATAATACCCATATTTAAACTGAATCTTTACAGTGCAATAGAATAAAAAAAAAAACACAGTGCAAAAAGTACGCTAGTGTTCATCTGACAGGCAGGATTTAAAAATACACCGATGGCAGTATTCTGGCATTGGATTATGGTTATTGTTTTACACACACACACACACACACACACCCACACCACCCACACACACACACAACACACACACACACCACTCCCAGAGTTGAAGCTGTTTCTGTAGGAAGATGAGCTCCAAGTCTCCAAGACAACAAGCACCACAAGTCATTCTACAAAAGAATGGTTAAAGAAGAATCAAGGTAATATTTTGGACATGGCCAATCAGAGTCCGACCTATCAAGGGAAATGTTGTGGAAGGGAAGGACCTGAAGCGAGCAGCTAAGTGAGGAAACCCACCAACATCCCAGAGTTGAAGCGTTCTGTACAGAGGAGGAATGGGCTAAAAGTCCTCAAGCCGGTGTGCAGGACTGATCAACAGCTACAGTGCAACCGTTTAGCTGCAGTTATTGCCTGCCACAGGGGGGTCACACCAGAGACTGAAAGCAAGGTTCACATACTTTTGTCACTCACTAAAAAATTTTTATATTTTTTTTTTTGTAATATTGTATCATTTTCTAATAAATAAATGACCAAGGATATATTTTTGTCCATTTTGTTTAAACTGGGATCTATTGGATCTCTAATTGGCGTGTTAGGACATGTCGTTGAAAAAATCTGGATGTTTTAGGTATATTTAGCAAGGTAGAAATATAGAAAAATTCTAAAGGGTATCACTAAAACTGTATCAAAGGGAAGCACCGCCAGACCAAAAGAAGAGGAAGTGCGGGTCGGTATGCGACTAGTGAATGACAAAATAAGGGTCCGAGAGTGTTCGTGTGTGTGGCAACACACAGAGCATGAAAAAACAAAAATGCACGGATGTGAATGTGGAAACAAGGGACAAGATAAGTAGGCAGCACACACCCCGAGATAACAGGGAAACTAGCCGTAGAAGGAACGAGAAAATGACTTTCGACCTCCTAAACAACAAGGCTGGTGATTCAGATAAATCTACTAACAATGATCGAAGGAAGACAAGCCAACATCTCAATAGTGCAGCACCCTCCGCTGATATGAGATATCCTAGTCGCAGGAACCAGTCCACAATGCTAAACTGCCAAATGCTGTCAAAAAAATGTCCAACAAAAGGTAGCAAGTCAGAAATGGACCTTGGAGCAGTGGAAAGTTGTCTCATCCAATGAGTCTGGTTTCCTTTTCCATCACATAGACAGTCGGGTATGCACTATTTACCTGGGGAAGTGATTGCAGAAGGATGAGCTGGTGGATTGTGTATTGTTCTCTGGGTAATGTCCTACCGGGTCCGGATATTGATGTGGACGTTAATTTGATGCATATCATCTACCTAAACATTGTTAACGAACAGGTGGATTTAATGTTGTGGCTGACTGGTGTATAGTGCCTGTAGAAATTCATTATATGCATTTGAAATAGTCTATCTGAAATCAAAAGCCATAAAAACATATATTTGTCCAGCTTTAGTTTCACATTTGTACTTTCAACAATCAAATAATGAAAAAAACTGGTATTTCTGAAAAAAAAGAAAAGAAAATCTAGAGTTGGAATAGTGATCAGTCCTTTGATTTAATAATTCATAGAACCAGCCATTGCATCAGTTACAGAAATCAGGTTGTTTGGATATGTCCCTACCCTACTTTGTACACCTAGCCTGGGGAATATTTGTTTGTTCTTCCTTGCAGACTTGGTCAAGTTCAAGCAAATTGTGGTGTTCAGCAAAGGACTGCTCTCTTTAAGTCAGTCTGTAGATTTCTGTAGATTTCTACTGAATTTAGGTCTGAACTTTATCTGGCCACTAATATTTATTCACTTTTTTATTTTTTGGGAGTGTGTTCAGAGCCATATTCTTTCTGAAAAACACTCCTACAACATACTATTGCCATGACCATTCTTCAGAGTAAGTATGGCTTTTTTTGGTGGTGTGCTGTGTTTGATTTCCATTTTATCCCAGCATGATTTCACAATACTCCAAAGAGCATCGTATGATGTTACTGAATGCTATTGTTGAATTGTCAACCACAGTCTTAAATTAAAGCTTACAGTACTTAACTGAAACATGCAGTCCTAAATTATACTTGGTGATGGATTAACATGTAGAGTATTTAATTACTCTTAGTGATGATTTATTAGGTAGTGTTGGTTTATGTATCCTGGCTTTGTCTGATTTGTTAAAGGTTAAATGAGTGAGGAAGCTGCCACCAGTTCAATTAGCATCTGTATGACGTTGTGAAGATGCCTGTGCTGGAGAAAGAACTATCCAGAGAAAGCAATGTAAGCACATCCTCTTCATCATCCTCCTCATCATCTTCTTCTTCATCATCCTCCTCATCATCATCATCATCTTCATCAGCAGGTCAATGTCAATGTTGTATATATGGCATTTAACCTTATACGGACTAGCAAAATATCTTACTGCATCCACAAGCTCACAGATAATATGCTGTGATCATCTGGTGAAAAATATGGGACTGCATTTGGACCAGTTGCAAATGAACCTCCACATAACTCGCCAGCAAAACTTTAGCATTTGGAACAATAAGTGAAAAGTCAAAAAAGGTATTAGGTGTCACGCTGGCTCCGTCTTGTGACGCTCATTTAGCATTGATTGCACAATCAGCGACCCCTGCTGGCTCATGTATTTAAGAGCACGCTCTAGTTCAGTCAAGTGTGGCATCCTTAAGTGACCTTCTGAGACCTCACCCGTGAGTTAAATCACGGTTTTTGTGTTTTGTCAGGAATGAGGTGTAGCTGATGGTTTGAAGACTGTCAGCAATTGTCCGGTTTAGAGGCCAAAGATAACTGGTAGGGCGTAGCATTAGAGTAGGGACAGATTTCTGTGCATGCTTGCCCATTTCCTTTAGGCCTCGCCATTCCTCGGCGGCTTTGACTAGCTTGCTGCGGCGACACACAGGTTCCCCGCCTTCTCCCTCACTCGCCTGCAGCCAGTTTGGGCTTTAAGTCACCCCTCCTACCGCGATCGTGCTTTCATAGGACACTGTGCTGCTGTTCAGCCTAGTCCTACGTATTTTAGGCGTCCAGATTGTGCTGCCACTTTTGTTTTAGTCTTTGTTTTTGTTCGCGGCAGAACAGCCTCCGTCCATGTACCGACGCTCTGCACAAGCGCGGACCCGTTACACCTTTTGCTGTTTCCTTTTGTTGTTGTTTTTTTTTGCATCTTTGTTTAGCGGCTGAGTGGCACGCTCAGTTAACGCTGCTATCACTGACGTCAGTGCCCAGGGTTCAATCCCCAGCCACTGCTTTTGTTTTATTTTTGTTGTTTAATTTTCTTTCTTTTATTTATTTCTAGTTGGTTCGCCATTTCCATCTGGAGCTAAATGCATTTGGGCCCTAAAAAACCCTTTACTTTTGTTTTCACAGTTTGCCATAATAAAAAACAGGCGAACGTGAAAACAAAAGTAAAGGGGCCTAACAGTAGGCCCCTACAAAATGTGTACATTTACCTATAGCTGGGCAAAATCATTAACACAAAGCCTTTTTTATAACAAGATATTGAACATCTCATGTAATTTGTTGAACAATGTGTTGAATGAAAAAAAACAAGAACAACAACAAAATGGTTAGTCCATTGGCGGACTGAGGGTGTTGCTGCTTAGCTCAGTCAGCTGGCAGCTGTCCGAATGCCCAGCATCTGTAGGACAGTATAGTACTGCATATCACTTGCCTAGTGGAAAAATTCTAAATTCAGAATGCGGTTTCTGCTGAATGCATATTTATGTGTATTATTGGATTCTCATCACGAAGTAAAAAAATCGTAACCTGAAATCTGACACCACCGCTTCTAAAATATTAAGCATCCTGTGAAGTTACTGAATGCTTGACTTTTCCTGTCTTCAAGTGCCCCCATAAAGATTTGCTGGGGTTTAGAAGAGGTGTCCTATTTCCACTAGTGGTCTTAGACAATTCTCAGACAGGGATTTTGGGACCCATGAAAACATATTTTTTAAAATATATATATATTTTTAAATGTTCTAATACAGTTTTAGGGTACCTGTCAGTCATAGGCCTGTATAATTGTCCTAATCCAGCCCCCCATTAGCCGACCCCACCACCCCCAATACAGTGCCCCTGGCTGTAGGTGGCAGATTAAATTATTCCAAAGTGATGAAGCAACATTAAATAAGACTTTCTAAGAGGCTTAGTAGTGGGTTTCCAATTACAGGTACATAAGTCAGAAGTACTGGCACTATATGCAAAACATGGAAAAACAGCATCAACAAAAGAACAAGTGAAAGATTTTGCAAGTGAAAGTTCAGTATCTTCAGGATATCTGTTTGGTGCCCCTTTTGTACAGCCACAAAAGTAGCCATAGAACTGAAGCACGTCTATGAGCCAGTATGTCATGAGGTGGTCCCAGATACAGGGATAATAATGATCCCATATATACTGCTAAAACATTTCAAGAGAGGTTTAATGAACATCAGAATGAAGTCACAGTGCGTCACTGGTGTCCAGTCAGATATAAATCACCAGATATAAACATTACCAAAGCTTCATTTTGAGAACAAGGCAGATTTTTTCTTGAAGAATGAACCGACATTCCATCACAAATCATTTAGGGCTTGCATGACAGCATACAAGTATAAGAGTAGCCATACTACTAACTAATGTTTTTACATTAACATTTTCACATTAATGTTACGATGTTGTTAATTGTTATTTTATCTATTCCCTTTGGTTTATATAGAGACACTTTCATTGATTTGTATAGAATCATTCTGGTTTGGCTGTATATATAATTTTCCATTTAATGTAATTAAACGTAACCAGAAACCATAGATTCCCCTGTTTGGAACTGATTTTTTATGTCACCTAGATTTAATAAATGAGCTAATACAAATGAGCTAATAAAAATGAGCTGCTTGTGTGACCTAGAGATGGTAATAGTAAATAGCCTTGACTTTAATGCTTATCCTTACAGAATTTGCTGTGCACCACTACAGCGAAAAACGAGCAAGTGTCCTTGACTGTTTAAATCATCCGTTCATAACAGTGCGCTTTATTCATATGGTTGTCCAAAAGAGACTAAGGAAGACAGACTAGAGATTGGGTATTTTATTTCATAACATATTTTATACTGGCATCTGTTTAGGGAAACTGATGAAAGACTGGGGGATTGCTGATATGTATGTTATTTTTCTCCTATCTCAGGAGAACACAGTTTGTTGGTGTAAGCAAGCCCTGGACAGGATGCCAGTCCATCACAGGGCTGGGCAGGGGTGGGAGTCAAGTTTGTCTGCATGCTTTGCCCAACTCGGTTGGGACTTGAACCTTAGTCCCTGCAGCAATGAGCTAGAGCATTAGGCTACTCGTACACTCAAACACCCCTGCTAGGATATTCTTGCGTTCTGTGTAGACTTGTGCCCATTGATGCTATCTTTATCATTTCCTTCTTATTAAAGATAGTATTCTGAAGGGTGATCTGACTGCCTCTGAAGGATTTCCTTGTCCTGCTGTCTCATGTCTGAAAGGCAATCACTTTCATTATTATGAACAGTAGGGAAAAATGTGAAATTTCAGAGAAATTCTGAACAACTAAATAATCTAATTATATGCCATGCTTGAGGCCATACAAGTATAAGTACAAATCGCTGAGAAGGATGAGGAGGTACTTTTTTTAACTTGATTTAATGGAAAAAGGCAACAACACCAAAATGTAATCCACACCAAAATGTAATTCCAGATGTGTACCTTAGTATAACCAAATAAAATGGGTGCACTACCATAGACCAAACTAGACTACATGTCCATGCTCGTGTGATGGAAGTGGGAATGACCAGTTTGCACCAGACAGAGAATCCTGACCCAAGATGATTCTGGAGCTCTGTGAATTATACACATGATCATTTACATTTGATTTAAAGTGTTATAGTTGGTTATACTAAATGATAATCTTACTGAACTGATTATCTTTTAGGGCCTGCCCAAACTGCCTGTACCAGATCTGCAGCAAACGCTCACTACATACCTAACTTGTGTTAAACACCTCATCCCAGAAGCCCAGTTCCAAAAAACCAAAGCCATTGTGGAGGCATTTGGTAAACCAGGAGGAACAGGGGAGATGCTCCAAAAAAAGCTGCTGGAAAGGAGGGACAAAACTGCCAACTGGGTAAGGTATATAATATATTGTAAATACGCTACAGTACATTTGTTCAGACAGAAACCGTTTATTTGAGCAACATGAAAAGATAATTTATGGTTAATCCAAAAATGGGTCCACAACTGAGAAAGAGTGTAGTTTTCGCAGGTTTTAACCTAAGAATCAATTCAGATGACCTTAGCTGATACTTTAAATATGTGTTGTTGTGAGTTAGAAGTTTGAGCTCTATGATATTGTCAGACATTTTGTTTATACCTGTTATATTATTGAGTTCTGATGACACACAATTTAGAAGTATTTGTAAGTCAAACAAATATGAAAGAATCTTTAAATAATACATAATCTTTAAATAATAAAGAACAAAATTAAATTTCTGGTAATGTAATTAAATTAGATTGAGGACTGAACTTCTCTACACCTTTTGTTTGATATCTTGGATCCAATTCCTTCATAAACATGGAGCTATAATCATGTCAAACACATTTTCTTTATGAACAATGACTATATGTGATTTCACTAGATTTCACTGTGATTTAACCGCCTGTTTCTTGCAACAGTGTTGGACGTTGGTATAGCTACATGTTAAGTAGCTAACATCTTCTGTTGTAGACTGAATATTGCAGGTGTCCTGCATCTAATATTAGTGAAAAGGGGTACATGTTTAATTAATACAACTTGCATTGATTCAAAATTCTGTTGGTGAGTTTTGTAAAATATTTGAATTCTTGAAAGTCTACACTTGTGATGTTGCTGTAGCAGTAGGAGGACAAGACAACCAAGTTAATCAGTGTTGGGTGTTCTAGGCAGCATCTCGATGGTGGCTTGCTGAGTTTGTTTTGACTGTGTTTTTTAAACATAGACTCTTTTTAAAATGACCAAAGTGGCCCAATTTCATAAGGCCACAATCACATAATAATGAATTGTTAATGTCCTCAGATAAGGGATGTGTTTCTTTTCTTGTTCTGTTAAATTTAAAGTGCAGCATTTGACACTATAGATCATGATGTTTTACTAAACAGACTAGAAAATACTGTAGGTATTAAGGGATCAGCACTTTCTTGGTTTAAATCCTACTTAACTGACCGGTACCAGTTTGTTCATATAAATAATCTAAGGTCTAAGCTCTCAAAAGTGAAGTATGGCGTGCCTCAGGGTCCTGCTTGGTCCGCTTTTATTCTCTCTGTACATGCTACCACTAGGCTCAGTTATTCGTAAACATGGCATTAGTTTCCACTGCTATGCAGATGATACACAGCTGTACATATCAGCCAAACCTAATGACAGCCTTACAATCAACAAAATTAAGGACTGTGTAAAGGAAATAAAAGATTGTATGTTATTAAATTTTCTCTTACTTAACTCAGACAAAATGGAGGTTCTATTAGTGGGACCCAAGGCAGTGAGAGACAGGTTGGCTACATCAATCCTAAATCTAGATGGCTGTTCAGTATTGCCCAGTCCGTCTGTAAAAACGTATGTGTCATATTTGATTCAGATCTCTGCTTTGATGCGCACATCAGCAGCATCACTCAAATTGCTTTATTTCAATTATGTAAAATCGCTAAACTTAGAAATATCCTCTCTTTAATGATGCAGAGAAACTGGTTCATGCGTTTAAGGTTGGATTACTGTAATGCTTTACTTACTGGATGATAAACTTCAATTAGTTCAGAATGCAGCCACCCGAGTGGTAACTCGAACTAGAAAATACCAAAATCACTGCACTGGTTACCAGTTAAATTCCGCATTGATTACAAAATACTTCTTATAACTTATAAAGCTCTACATGGCCTGGCCCCACATTATCTGAGTGAACTCTTAGAGTTTTACAATCCAACTCGTCTACTGCATTCGCAGGGTGCAGGACTTCTTTTAGTTCCTAGAATTAAAAACGTCACTTCAAGGGGAAAGACTTTCTCATACATGGCCCCCCAACTATGGAATTAACTTCCCACTTTCGTTCGAGACTCAGACACTCTCCAAAATTTTAAATCTAGGCTAAAGACATACTTACTTACGCAGGTTTTTGACTAGATTTAGACCGGGATGCATGGCTCGGGTCACTGGGGCCGGAGTCTGGAATCATGTCTCGCCTAACAGCCTTGTCCGCTAGCCGGGAGTGTCGGTGGGCGGTCTGGCTGAACTAGGGTTGGGTTCCTAGTGATCTTGACTCATGCAACCTTGCCTTAGAATAAGGGCAGAGCTGGGGGTTTCATAGTCAAAGGATGTATTAGGTGATCAGAGGACATTGGGTGGGTTGCTTGTCTTCTGCCGCTGTGGGGTTGCGTGTTCAGTGGATCCCTCTGGATGTGTTCCTTCCAGTTCTCCTCTTTTAGCTTTCTGCTATGCTGCTACTATACCTAAATCTTGCCGGGGGGGTGGTCTCATGCTACACTTGGCCATCAGTGATGACATGGCATCAGTTGATGTTAATAAACACTGTGACTCTTAATCAATAAATAATTACATTTTCTGTTTCTCTCCGAGCTGTTGTTCCGGCAGTTCCGGCCCACACATGCTGTTCATCTGATGGAGCTCCACTTGTGCATAATTCAAATTATGACCCTGATTCCATGACGTTAGTTTCGCTCTTCGATTTATCATCATACCTGGGCCACTTAATTGTCGATGTTGCATACTTCACAGTCTATTCGGAACTTGACTCCATGACTTTAGTCGCTTTAGATTTATTCATCTACGCCGCCAGGAGGTTGGTCCCTTTTTGAGTCTTAGGTCCTCCCACTGGTTTCTTCCAGAACTTAGGGAGTTTTTTCCTTGCCAATGTTGCCCGTAAAATATTGAATTCTTGAAAGTCTACACTGTGATGTTGCTGTAGCAGTAGGAGGACAAGACAACCAAGTTAATCAGTGTTGGTGTTCTAGGCAGCATCTCGATGGTGGCTGAGTTGTTTTGACTGTGTTTTAAACATAGACTCTTAAAATGACCAAAGTGCCCAATTTACATAAGGCCACAATCACATGAGGCCAAAAATATATATTTGTGGCAAATGTTTTTCTTTAATGCATGTTATGCTGTGTTGTGAAAACGCAGTGCAAAATAAATTTTGCTCTAGTGACTAATATTTGCTATGTTTGATTTCATTCAGAGAAATACAGAGGTGCTTGAATTTTGTGAACCCTTTAACTATGTGTGTGCAGAAATATGATCTAAACCATGATCAGGTTTTCACACAAGATCTAAAAGTAGAAACCGAGAATCTGATTAAACAAATGAGACAATATATTATACTTGGTCCTTTACAACCTAAAATTACAAAATGCTGGGACAGTATGGAAATGCAAATGAAAAATAAATGCAGTGTTGCTTGCATTTACTTTGATGTTTATGTCATTGCAGAGAGTATGAACCAAAGATTCTTCATGCTTTGTCTGATCAACTTTCATTTCATTTGTTAATATACATCCATTCCTACATTCCAAGCCTGCAACACGTTCTAAAAATAGTTGGGACTACCACTAGTAGTGGTAAAGCATTTACCACTTTTAGCCCATTTCTGTGCACACAACTTCAGCTGGGGATTGTCATTGAGTTTCTTCATATGCATTTCTTCCACTACATTTCTATTGAATTAAGGTCAGAACTTTGACTTGGCTATTCCAAAGCATTAGCTTTATTCTTCTTTAACCATATTTTGGTAGAACGACCTGTGTACTTGTCCTGGGTCGTTGTCTTGCATATACACCAGTTTCTTTTGAGAGACAGCTCCCGGACAGATGTCCTGACATTTGCTGGTATAAACCAGAATTCATTGTTCCATCCATTGTGGAATGGTGTCCTGGTTCAGATGCAGCATAACAGGCAAAACCTGTGATACTACCACAACCATGTTTCACATTTGGGCTAAGATTCTTATGCTGGAATTCAGTGTTTTTCTTTCTTCGGGCATATGATGCTTTTTTGGAGAACAGTGTTTTTCAGCTTGCAACCCTACCATGCACACCACTGTTGTTCAGTGTTCTTCTGATAACGAACTCATGAAAATGGACAGTAACCAATATGAGAGAGGAATATATTTGCTTAGAAGTTACCTTTCATCCTTTCTGACATTGTGGACAACTACACATCTTGTTCTTTTGGTAATCTTTGTTGGTCGACTGAGTAACAGTGGTCTTGAAATTCCTCAGTCTGTACACAGTTCGTACATATATGTCCAACTGTTTATTGGCGGGGTTCAAACTCTTCAGAGTTAATTAGGTAATCTTTGCCTGCCTGATGAGCAACAACAACTCTTTTTTGAGGTCATCAGAAAGCACTTTTGTTCGTACCATGATGCACTTCCACAAACATGCTGGGAGGATCAGACTCTCATAGATCCCTGTTCTTTAAGTACAACAGTGTGCTCACTCACACCCGATTGTCAGTCCAATGACTGAAATCACTTGACTCCTCAAATCGACTGCGAATCTTAGCGGATCACATAGTTTTGCCATTCAAAGATGCAATATGTAATATTGGATCATTTTCCTCAATAAATATATGACCAAGCACAGTATTTTTGTCTCACTTGCAGCTTGCTAACAGTCATGCATACAGCATTAAAGCGTACTGGGCTATCCAGCAGAATAGGGCACAAGGTGGGTCAATCCTGCACAGGACATAATTGCATTGCAGAGCAATTTGAGTACTCAGAGAAAACCCATTCTGAAACAGGGATAACAAGCAGACTCCACACAGGCAGTGACTGGGCCATGACTTGAACTTCTCTATGTTTCTAGCTGTGAGGTTATGTTGTCTTTAAATAAGTCCAGCAGCCATTGACCAATCTGCATTTATGCTGTGTGACTCATTCAGGTTTATGACTACTGGCTTGATGATATGTACCTGAACAACAGACTTGCACTTCCTGTGAACTCCAGTCCTGTCCTGGTGTTCCCCAAGCAGGACTTCAGAGAACGTGATGACTCCCTCAGGTAGGCATAGTGTTGAAGAACTGTGTGGTTGCATGAATGCATGATTTAGGAGCCCTCTAAATCAGAATACAGCTGTAATCCTGAGAGTGCACTGTAGTAATAAAGTGCAGGTTGAATATTGTAACAGAGTTTATCACATATCTTTACCAGCACATGCCCCACATTACACAGCGGATGCTCAGATCAGAATGTTTATAACAAGATGTATTGAAATGAATTTGTAATATTGATAAGCACCAATTCTAATGTGAGCCAGCTTCCTGCTTTCAGTTGCTGCAGATGAATGATAACCAGCAGTCTCCTCATTTCACTTCACTCTATCTGAATAATGTTATGCTTTCAACAAGCACAACACACACCCCCAGGCTGAGAAATAGAGTGCATGGGATATGGGAACAGAAAGGATGATAGTAATAGAAAAACATAATGTAAAGGGATAGAAAACTGCTGGTTCCTTGAATTCTTTATAGGGATTATCCACATACAAAATACAGATACCTCTGCATTTTCAATGTACCTCTACCTCTGTTGCATTTAAAAATTCTCTTAAATGAAAAGTGACCACTTAACATGTTAGTTTATGTCCCTGTTCAGAATGTGCATGATTAATTTGTATTATTCATGTAAAGGGTTGGCATATTATGTTCCACCATATTACAGGGATTATTGTCCATCTGTAAACAGCTTTGACTTTTCATACAGTGGTGCTTTAAAATTTGTGAACTCTTTAGAATTTTCTATATTTCTGCATAAATATGACCTAAAACACAATCATATTTCAGAACTAAAAGTATATGATAATTTATTTGTTCATGACAATGATCCAATATTACATATCTGAGGGGCGAAAGCATGGGAACCTTTACTTGTTCAGCAATAACTTTAAATAAAGTTTTATGTATCTGTTGATAAATCCTGAACATCAGCTTGGAGTACTTTGATGGGTTTTGTCATATGATCTTCTTCCACAACATGTCTATTGGATTTCAGAACTTTGAATTAGCCATTCCAAAACATTAACTTTAGTCTAGAACTTGCTTAGGGTTGTTGTCTTGCTGTATGACCCACTTTCTCTTGAAATTCAATTCTCTGCCTAATATCCTGATCATTTACTGGTATAGTTCAGAATTCATTGTTCCATTCATTGTGGCATGTTGTCCTGATGCAAATGCAGCATAACAAGGAAAAAAGGATACCACTACCATGTTTCACAGATGGGATAAGGTTCTTGGAATTCAGTGTGCTTCTTTCTCTAGAAATAACGCTTCATTTAAACCAAAATGCTCTATTTTCATCTCATCTATCCACATAATGTGAGTTCAAATAGTTCTCTGTCCCATGTTCATTCATTCATTCTATCCATTTAGTCGCGTCCGACCCTTGGATACTCCATAGACCAGTCTTATACTGACTGATCCACAGAGATTCATGGTGATGGTTTTTACGGAGTAGGTGACCTTTCTCCAAACCATCGTATGGCACATACATGCACACACTCATAAACACATTCACACACTAAGGGCACTTTAGAAACACCAATTAATCTAACACACCCGGAAGAAACCCACACAGACACAAGGAGGACATGCAGACTCCATACAGACTGAGCCCAGAGTCGAGATCAAACCAGGGATCTCGAAGCTGTGAGGTGACAGTGCTAACCACTGGACCACCGTGCTGCCCCATATCCCATGTAATGGGCATTAATGTTCTTTTTTGAGAGCAGTAGATGTGTCTTTGCAACTTAACCATGCACACCACTCTTATTCTGTATTCCCCTGATAGTGGACTCATGAACATTAACATTAGACAATGTGAGAGAGGCATTTAGTTGCGTAGAGGTTACCCTGAGTTCTGTTAAGACCTTGCAAACTATTACACGCCTTGCTCTTGGAGCGATCTTTGTAATGGTCATCTGAGTAACAATGATCTTGAAATTCTCAGTCTGAATAGTGGGTTAGTTTAATTGGTGGGTTCCAAACACTTGGGTTTAACAACTTTTTTTTCTCAGAAAGATGTTTGTTTTGTACCATTATACACTTCTACTTGCCTGTTCTTTAACTGGGTTTTCTTTATCCACTTTAACGACTTATGTAAAATTCCTGTGACGTTTTAGGTCATATTTATGCAGAAATAAAGATAATGCTAAAGGATTCACAAACTTTCAAGCACCACTGCAACATCATCCATGTAGTCAATACAGTGGTGCTTGAAAGTTTGTGAACCCTTTAGCATTTTCTTTATATTTCTGCATAAATATGACCTAAAACATCATCAGATGTCCTAAAAGTAGATAAAGAGAACCCAGTTAAACAAATGAGACAAAAATATTATACTTGGTCATTTATTTATTGAGGAAAATGATCCAATATTACATATTAGTGAGTGGCAAAAGTATGTGAACCTCTAGGAGTAGCAGTTAATGTGAAAGTGAAATTAGAGTCAGGTTGTTTTCAGTCAATGGGATGCCAATCAGGTGTGGAGTGGGCACCCTGTTTTTATTTAAAGAACAGGGATCTATCAAAGTCTGCTCTTCACACACATGTTTGTGGAAATGCATGATGGCACAAACAAAGGAGATTTCTGAGGACCTCAGAAAAAGAGTTGTTGATGCTCATCAGGTTGGAAAAGGTTACAAAACCCATCTCTAAAGAGTTTGGACTCCACCAATCCACCACCATCCCATTGTTACCCTCCCCAGGAGCAGTTGACCAACAAAGATCACTACAAGAGCGAAGAGTGTAATAGTTAGTGAGGTCACAAAGGAACCCCAGCGTAACTTCTAAGCAACTGAAGGCCTCTCTCACATTGGCTAATGTTAATGTTCATGAATCCACCATCAGAAGAACACTGAAAAAAAATGGTGTGCATGGCAGGGTTGGCCACTGCTCTCCAAAAAAGAACATTGCTGCTCGTCTGCAGTTTGTAAAGATCCATGTGGACAAGCCAGACGGCTATTGGAGGAATGTTTTGTGAACGGATTTGACCAAAATATAACATTTTTGGTTTAAAAGAAAAGCGTTATGTTTGGAGAAAGGAAAACAACTGCATTCCAGCATAAGAACATTATCTCATCTGTGAAACATGGTGGTTGTGGTGTATCATGGTTTGAGCAATCATGGTTTTTGCTGCATCTGGCAGGACGGCTTGCCATCATTGATGGAACAATGAATATGAATGAATGATATCAGAGAATTCTAAAGGAAAATGTCAGGACATCTGTCCATGAACAGAATCTCAAGAGAAGGTGGGTCATGCAGCAAGACAACGACCCTAAGCACACAAGCCGTTCTACCAAAAATGGTTAAAGAAGAATAAAGTTCTGTTTTGGAATGGGCAAAGTAAAATTTCCTGACCTTAATCCAATTGAAATGTTGTGGAAGGACCTGAAGCGAGCAGCTAATGTGAGGAAACCCACCAACATCCCAGAGCTGAAGCTGTTCTGTATGGAGGAATGGGCTAAAATTCCTCCAAGCCGGTGTGCAGGACTGATCAACAGCTACAGGAAACGTTTAGCTCCAGTTATTGCTGCACAGGGGGGTCACACCAGATACTGAAAGCAAAGGGTCACATACTTTTGCCACTCACTAATATGTAATATTGGATCATTTTCCTCAATAAATAAATGACCATGTATAATATTTTTGTCTCATTTGTTTAACTGGGTTCTCTTGATGTACTTTTAGGACTTGTGTGAAAATCTGATGATGTTTTAGGTCATATTTATGCAGAAATATAGAAAATTCTAAAGGGTTCACAGATTTCAAAAAACACTGTAACTGAATGAGGGAGGGAAGGTCAGATGGGGTGTGTGAATCTTTGTGATTTCTCCTTTAGTTCTGCTGAAAATACTGGAAGAAAAGTTTGTGCATGTGTGTGTGTGTGTGTGCCCATGTTTATATTACAATATGGGGACCAAATGTCCCCACAAAGATAGAGACATCTGACATTTTGACATTGTTGGGACCTCTTGCTGGTCCCCTCGAGCTTAAGTGCTTTTTCACAGAAACTGCAACTTTCTTTTGATAAACCAAAAGGGTCAAAAGATTTGCTTTAAGTTACTTTTCAGATTAAGGTTAGGGTTAGGGGTAAGTGTAGTGCAAGAATTAGTTACAGAAATCATTAGTCTATGAGAGGTTCCTGCAAAGATAGTGAGGCATGGTGTGTGTGTGTGTGTGTGTGTGTGTGCGTGCGTGCGTGCGTGCGTGTGTGTGTGTGCGCGCGCGTTAGTTTAATATGAGGAAGTGAAGTATTTAGGGTGTGGTGACGCCTTATAAACATGATGTATTATCAAAAACCACCCATTCATCCAGAATGTCAAGCTGTCTCCTTCTGTTTAGCTAGCTTATATTCCCCAGCCATATTTGCTTCTGTGCATACTCTATATCAGTTTTTACACATATGCTTTCAATCCAGCATGTCCTGTTTTATGCAATGTAATATTTATACACTCTTTTGCTCTCTCTCTCTCTCTTTCTCTCTCTCTCTCTCTGTGTCTCTCTCTCTTCTCACACACACACACCCACACACACACACACACACACACACACACACACACACACAGAGCTAGATATTGTTGTGGCTGGCTCTGAAATGACAAGTAATGCGATTATGGACTGAGGATGCATAGATGAGAGAGGAGATGTTGTGATTGTGGCTATGCACTTCCCACTGCTGTTTCCAGAGTAATGACTCACTGATGAATTTAAACAAATGCAGAGTGTTTTCCAACTCGCCCATGCTCATTACAGACATATATCACTGAATAATTATGTTAATAATTCACTTTTTATAGGTAAAGTGGACAACACTTAGGGGAATATAACAGATATCAGAATGATTCATTGTCATTTTCTGGGAAATATCACAAAGTAGAAACAAAAAGCACACAATCTATTGATGTTAATTATTAAATAGTTTATAAAATAAAAATATTTAACAGTTAGTTGTTAGCTAATTAATTAATGACACACTGCTAAATATTTGTTTGATCGGTGCTGCTTGTTAAAAAAGCAGTCATATAATTTCCATTCATTTAAAGCATTTAGCAGACTAGGGGTGTTTTCAATTTTTTTCTCTCTTAACTCATATATTCATCGGTCTCTGCTGGAGAACCTTATCATGTTTAGGACAGTCCCTAACAGCTGACAAGCCTTCATACTTTCCATACTGTGAAACAAAATGGGACATGGACTGGGACTGTTTTGTTTTCACAATTAAGCAGACCGCTAAATGAACCGTTGTCAGACCACTTCTGGCAATGGCCTGAGTACAGTTTATTTGTGAAAGGAGTGGAGCTCATTTAATGTGTTCACCTATGCAAAAGTTAACATGACTCAGCAGTCTGAGGCCACCTGAAATGCTGAAACAATCTAAGTGTGAAAATTTCCTGAGAGACTTGCTCAAAAGCCAAACAATGTAGATGCCAGGACTTTGACAGTGCGTTTGTCACACTGAAAGGTTTCGGAACATCAAACCAATTTAAATATTAGTCAAAGACAACACAAGTATGCACAAAATGCAAATTTTAATTGAAGGTGTTTATTATTAAGGGAGAAAAAAAATCCAAACCTACATGGCCCTGTGTGAAAAAGTGATTGCCCCCTTGTTAAAACATAACTTAATTATGGTTTATCACACCTGAGTTCACTGTCTCTAGCCACACCCAGGCCTGATTATTCTCAATCAGTATATCACTTAAATAGGACCTGCCTGACAAAGTGAAGTACACCAAAATAACCTTAAAAGCTACACATCATGCCGAGTTCCAAAGAAATTCAGGAGCAATTTAGAAAGAAAATTAATTAAGAAAATTAATTGAGATCTATCAGTCTGGAAAGGGTTATAAAGCCATTTCTAAAGCCCACCTCTGAATGGCTGAAGAAAAACAAAATGAGGACTTGAGTGACCTAGTCCTGAATCCTATTGAGATGCTTTGGCATGACCTTAAAAAGGCCGTTCATGCTCAAAAACCCTCCGATGTGGCTGAATTACAACAATTCTGCAAAGATGAGTGGCCAAAAATTCTTCCACAACGTTGTAAAAACTCATTGCAAGTTATCGCAAATGCTTGGTTGCAGTTGTTGCTGCTAAGGGTGGCCCAACCAGTTATTAGGTTTAGGGGGAAAATCACTTTTTCACACAGGGCCATGTAGGTTTGGATTTTTTTTCTCCCTTAATAATAAACACTTTTATTTAAAAACTGCATTTTGTGCTTACTTGTGTTGTCTTTGACTAATATTTAAATTGGTTTGAAGTTCTGAAACACTTGACAAATGTTGAGTTTTTACCAAAAAGTTCTATTTTGGTTTCATCTGACCACATGATGTTTTCCCAATCCTTTTCTGGATCATCCATATGCTCTCTGGCAAACTTCAGACGGGCCTGGACATGTACTGGCTTAAGCAGGGGGACACGCCTGGCACTGCAGGATCTGAGTCCCTCTCAGCATAGTGTGTTACTGATGGTAGCCTTTGTTACTTTGGTCCCAGCTCTCTGCAGGTCATTCATCAGGTCCCTCTATGTAGTTCTTGGATTTTTGCTCATCGTTGTCATGATCATTTTGACCCCACAGGATTAGATCGAGGACCCAGATCAAGGGAGATTATCTAAGGCCTTGTATGTTTTCCATTTTCTTACAATTGCTCCCACAGTTGAGTTATCTATCAAGTCAAGTCAGATTTATTTATATAGCGCTTTTTACAATGGAGCATTGTCTCAAAGCAACTTTACAGGTTTAGATTATCTCCTAATAACTACGTCCAATCTCAAATTGAGCAAGCCTAGGGCGACAGTGGCAAGGAAAAACTCCCTAGTTCTAGGAAGAAACCTTTACATAACCAACTTAGCCCAATGCCCCAATGCATGTTTTTGAAAAAGATTTTTGTTTTGTAAAAGATTCTAATCTGGATTTACAGCTCATTAAGCAGAATGTCTTCACGAGTGCTCATCTGGAACGGTTGCTGAACAGTTTGGTGATGTGATGAGGCATCGAGTTTTATGCCTAATGTTTTCTATCTTAAGCCTTAAAAGGAAAAGTGTGAAATCTACTGTTAAAATTACACAGAACGGGAGAGTCACTTTCTGTGGGGTTTTTTGTTCATTTGGAGACTGTATTAAAGAGAAATCTTGGATTATTCTTATTTTTCTCTACGATTGAAGAGAAGTATGCAGCTTTAGCTTTAGTGAGGGCATGCTTATACTCTGCCATGCTGTCCCTCCAAGCAATCTTAAACACCTCCAATTTAGTATGTCTCCACTTGCGCTCTAGATGCCGTGTTCTTTGCTTTAAGGAACGGGTGTTGTCATTATACCATGGTGCTAGCTTTTTTTCCCTAATGCGTTTGAGCCTAGCAGGGGCAATCGTGTCCAGGGTTGAGCGAAGCACACATTCTAATTGGTCATTTACACACTCAAGATGATTTATCTCCGTAGGTGTATTACATTTCAAGTCTGGTAGGTTTTTAATAAACGCAGCTGGAGTAGCAGATGTGATAGTGCGCTTGGTGTGATAACGAGGCAGAAGGATTTTATTTATTAGAGATAGCTCAAATACTAAAAGATAGTGATCTGAAATCGAATCACTTTGCAGGAAAACATCAAGGTTATCTATATTGATACCAAATGTTAATATTAGATCTAACGTATGATTACAGCGGTGGGTTGGTCCCCTCACATTCAGAGTGATACCCATGGATTCTAAGAGACTCAAAAGCAATTTTTAACTGGATCCCTGCTCATTGTCAAAGTGAATAGTAAAATCACCTACACTTAAAGCCTTATCTGTTTGACGTATAGCAGGAAAGAAGTTAGCAAATTACCAGAAGAACTTCTGAATAGGGACCAAGGACAGTAATAGTGATAAGCTGAAAAGAGTGTGGTTTTGACTTCCATAACCGTTGATCAGTGACTTCCATAACTGTTGATCAGTCCTGCACACCGGTTTGGAGGAATTTTATCCCATTCCTCCATATAGAACAGCTTCAACTCTGGGATGTTTGTGGGTTTCCTCACATTAGCTGCTCTCTTCAGGTCCTTCCACAACATTTCGATTGGATTAAGGTCAGGACTTTGACTTGGCCATTCCAAAACATTAACGTTATTCTTTTTTAACCATTCTTTGGTAGAACTACTTGTGTGTTTAGGGTTGTTGTCTTGCTGGGATTGTTGTCTTGCTACCTTCTCTTCAGATTCAGTTCATGGACAGATGTCCTGACATTTTCCTTTAGAATTCTCTTAAATAATTCTGGGCCATCTTGGCCCAGATGCAGCAAAACAGGCCCAAACCATGATACTACCCCCACTATGTTTCACAGATGAAATAAGGTTCTTATGCTGGAATGCAGTGTTTTACTTTCTTCAAACACAACGCTTTTCTTTTAAACCAAAAAGTTCTATTTTGGTCTCATCCATAAAACATTCTTCCAATAGCCTTCTGGCTCGTCCACGTGATCTTTATCAAACTGCAGATGAGCAGCAATGTTCTTTTTGGAGAGCAGTGGCTTTCTCCTTGCAACCCTGCCATGCACACCATTGTTGTTCAGTGTTCTTCTGATGGTGGACTCATGAACATTAACATTAGCCAATGTGAGAGAGGCTTAGAAGTTACCCTGGGGTCCTTTGTGACCTCGCCAACTATTACACGCCTTGCTCTTGGAGTGAACTTTGTTGGTCGAAAACTCCTGGGGAGGGTAAAATGGTCTTGAATTTTCTCCATTTGTACACAATCTGTCTGACTTTCGATTGGTGGAGTCCAAACTCTTTAGAGATGGTTTTGTAACCTTATCTAGCCTGATGAGCATCAACAACTCTTTTTCTGAGGTTTTCAGAAATCTCCTTTGTTCGTGCCATGATACACTTCCACAAACATGTTGTGAAGAGCAGACTTTTATAGATCCCTGTTCTTTAAATAATACACCTGATTGTCATCCCATTGATTGAAAACACCTGACTCTAATTTCACCTTCAAATTAACTGCTAATCCTAGAGGTCCACATACTTTTGCCACTCACTAATATGTAATATTGGATCATTTTCCTCAATAAATAAATGACAAAGTACAATATTTTTTTTGTCTCATTTGTTTAACTGGGTTCTCTTTATCCACTTTTAGGACTTGTTGGGAAATTTGATTATGTTTTAGGTCATATTTATGCAGAAATATAGAAAATTCTAAAGGGTTCACAAATTTTCAAGCACTGCTGGGCTGAGCAAGAGGGAGGAAGAATACTGTTGGCTAACGTTTGGAAGCGGTCAGTTACTGCCCATCCATATCGGTGTTGACCATCATTGTGGGTTGAGGAACCATCAATAAAAAGAATCAAATCAGCGTTATCAGGAGGAGCATCTTTAAAAACAGGATGAGGATTAGACAATTCGTTGCAATCATGCTCGTCCCCTTCCACATTGGCATCAGTCAGTGAGGACATCAGAAAAGAGAATGGGTTGTTCATAGGTGCATTCTGAATAACTACATTAGGAGCTGTCAAGACTGACCATCTGGAGACTGTTACTGACAAGACATGACCATTATTGAGCAATGCTGACACAGAATGGGGATTTTTGACTATGACTGTTTGCTCTAGCGTTCACAGTGCAAATGCTAGTAGGCCAAGATAGGTGGACCCATTCTGCATGCCACGGCATCCAATTTAACTGAATGGTAAGTTAATGGATGTTGCATATCACCGTGTTCCTGGGTTAGACAGGATGTCATGAAACCACAATCTTCATGTACAAAGATAGTAAAAGGCTTGTTTGGATCACAAAGGCAGAGAGCAAGTGCAGACACCAAGGCTGATTTTAGCTTCACAGAAGCAGCTGTGCTATCATCTGTGTGTACAACAGCATCATGTTGTCCAGGATTACCTTTGAACAGATCATATAGTGGTTGTGAAATAGCAGCTTAAGAATCTATCCAAGGTCTACAGTAGTTACGTGGACCTAAGAAAGCATTAACTGCAGAACTTCTAGAAGGCAAAATTCCTCTGGAACCCTGTGTATCCCATCGTCCCAAATATTGTACACCATCACAACACACACTGAGGTTTATCACAACTTGCCTTGTGTCCTTTGTTGGCCAAAAAAATCAAGAAGCGCCCTTATGTCCTTGTCATGTGTTTCCTCAATCTCACTACTCAATAGAGCATCTTCAACATACTGAATAATGGCACATGACTACAAAATGTGCTCTGCTTGAGAAAGGTGTTTTCTGAGTGCTTGATGATAAATAGTCGGACTATTATGTATCCCCTGTGACAGTCGTGTCCATTGATATTGCATATTGCAAGCCATGACTAGTTTTCTTATGCTAATGGCACTGATCAAAAGCTGTTGGCCATATCAATGACAGAGAAAACACTGTGGGATGTGGGAATACCATCAAAGATTGTAGATGGATCAGCAACCATTGAAGTTAGCATGTCAGTATTCTGATTGGCTACCCTATAGTCTGCTGTTAGTCGCCAACTTCCATTAGCTTTATGGAAAATTGGACAAACTGTGTGTTTTAACCAAAATGCCTCTTTTCTCAAGTTGACCAATGACAAGCCGAATACCCTGCAAAGCTTCACTATTAATGGGATACTGTTTAGTGCAAGGAGGTTGATGACCTGTGATGACAACTGGTTCCATATCCAAAAGGCCACAATCATCCTTATCTTCAGACCAAATCATTAGCTAAGTCAGATAGTTCCACAGAAATGTTCCAAAAACAAGAATCAGCAAATATTGACAACGAGTAGTTCAGTTCCTTCAGAAAATCCATCCCAAAAATGTTTTCAACTTTTCCTCGCCAAAACTGCCATTAAATTGTTTTAGGTCCTAGATTAATATCTAAAGAGGCAGATGAACTTAAGGAAATATGAGCATTTCCTATTCCCTCAGCTGTGGTATGTCTGTTAGTTAAAGGTACTCCTAAAGATTGACAAACTGTTTCTGGCAATGTGCTAATTTGAGCTCCTGTGTCTACAAGAAATTAAAAATTCTGTTCCCTGATTTGAACATCAACAAAAAGACAGTTCTCAAAAACTTTACTGATAGCACATAGATAGGCTGAAACGGCAGGGCAAATCAGTTTAAAGACGGGGCTGTTGACACTCCCTTGCACTGCCTTGATTATCATAGCCAACTGGTCCTGTGATATTCCTTGAAAAGGACTCCCTGCTGTTTCTTCTTGTTGATAATCCTCTTGGCTATCCTTCATCTTTGTGCCATGTCCTTGATTTCTGTGATTTCGTAGAACATCTGACTGGAACTAGGGTTGGACCTACTCTGTGTGAGGACATTTATGGATTCAGGTCCTTTCCCTACACTGCTGTTAGACTAAAGGAGTCGTGTGTTGAGCCAGGATATTGAGCAACCATATTGGTTAAAGGCATGGTCGCATCACAGATTACTTGAACTTTTATAGAATGGAATTGCTTTCGATTGATCAAAGAAGCTTCATTCTGGCTAGGTGCTCTTATGGCAATATGAGTGCACTCAATTGCTCCTGTTACATACGGGAAACTTGACATCGCTGCAAATTGCACATAGATGTTAGCCTGTTCACTCACCTTGTAAGGAAATCTGATGTAATACCTGTAAGTGGACAGGTATCGCCTGATTCCTTAAGGTTGGTCTTTCCAAATCTGGGCCCAACTCATCACACAGCTGCAGGAGAACGGCTCTTGGGAACCTAAATCGGCTCATTAACCAGTCATTGCTGTTAGCAAAATCTTTTTCTAAAACCACGTTCTCGCCTTATCCATCCATTGGCTAGGTCTGCTCGTAATGCCAAAAAAGCCATTATGGCAGACAATGCATCATCCTTTCCTGGCTTTTTATAGATCTGTGATTGTATGCAATTAGTGTTTGCAATTACTGCGATCCTGTCCAGGATTAAATGGGTAATAAGTGAATGAATTAATTAATTACTTTACTGCTGTTTAGACTTATAATTATCTGCAGTTATTACCACCCTATTTGCTGTCTCTTTAGGTGTGGGATTCAAGAAGATTGGAAGATGCAAGCAGCCTAATTATTTGGTGCAATAAATGTCAATATAAAAAGTGGGCTACTTAACTGGTATACCCAAATATATCAATAACAACATAAAAAGAAAGCTTAGTTATGAATGATTTTCGTATCTAATATTGAACTTAATTTGGTATGAATGAATGAATGAATGAGGATGAATTTGGTATGAACGCTGCTTTGTACATTTAACTGAAATTCTGAAATAATAAAGTGTCGCCAGTTCTCACTCTATCCAAAAGGTGCGTATGGCTGTACACACAGGTAAAAGCTTGTGCAGATATATGCCAGGTTTCCGGCCAAGTATGTCTTTATAAATCTCGGTTTCTGTGTGAGATGTTGCGTACGCACATTTCAGATCTATTTTTTTCTGCCATACACATCGTTTATAAATGAGGTCCCTGGTCTCAGAGATTCACCCAGCTGTCCAAAGTGGGGACCATCCGTTGTGTGATCAATGTTATCACTTTTGTATTTATCAGTCCCGCAATGACGCAGAAAAATTATTTTGAACCACTCACAATACTCTACAGCTGATTCCCCTTTCCTTTGTTTACAACAGGTTATCTGCCCCCACTCAGTGGTTTTGCGACACTTATGGCTCATCCATTCCATAAATATTCTCCACCCCTGATCAATGTCCTGGCCTCCCGCACCTAAACTATCTCACCTAAACCCATACCTTACTGGCAAGCTGTCTGCTATCTGTTATGTTTAGTACCTGGCTTGCTATAGCTACAACATCATTTGGATGTAATGAATAAAGGTTTCTTTTTTTTCCATGAGGTCAATAAAATCAAGTCCCATTTCCCTTGTGTGTTTAAATTCTTGGAAAGTTTGTCTAATGTGGCTGCATCTAAAGGGACATGACTGACCTCAACTCTAGTTTCCTTAATTTCACCTCCTCGATTAAGTACCTCTGATGATATGATTGTTACTGGTCTCATCTGAGCGCGGCCTGAATAAGATACTTTTCCACTTGCATGGTCAGAGTCATCGTCAGATAACCAAGATTCTGACCCAGCCGAGTGGTCAGTATCAATACCGCAGCTAATTCTGGGTACAATCTATTTGACACAGGAAGATTTTCATCTTCTGTGTAAGATGGCTGGCCTGGTGGTGGAGCTACAGATGGAAGGTGGCACTGATGTTTTAGCTTTACATTGAACATGTTGATGTTCAACATGTAAAAGTGATTGCTGAAGTTTCTCACGTGTTCAGAAGATACAGATACAGAAGATACAGTTGCATAGATCACCATTCTCAAATACATACTTTTTAGAAAGCTTTATGTACCCTAGGTTTGACAGGAAGGGGTTAAAGGAAAGAGGTGGAGATTAAAGAGGTGTGATAGTCAGATGCTGGTAGAAGAGGTGAGATGTAGACCAAGGATGCTGGTGAATAGAGGGTCATTTCAGTATACAAAAAGATGTAGCAAGACAGGATGGGAAGCCAAGAGGTGTGGGGAACAGAGTGATTGGTAGTGTGAGAGACAGGATGGGAAGAAAAATGGTTGTCAGGGCAAGACAAATGAGAAGGTGTGAGACAGTGACTACATTAGTATAAGTATTTTCTTTCAGTATTGAACTTTGCAATATTTTGAAAATCATAATTTTCAATACAGTATTGCAGTTTGTATGTAGTGGATTACTCAGAGGCTACTTTTGGGCAATTTACCACTTGGTATGAGATAGTTTGCTGCTAGACATGCCTCTACAATGCACTCAAAGACATTTGGCCAGTTGACAGACTTTGAGAGGGGACACATCAGTTGACTCAGAGAAGCAGGATGGTCATTTCAAAGAATTGTAGTTTTCAGAACTTGATGATTCATAATATTTTGGCTGCTTCAACGATGAAATGCTTAATGACTAAAACTAATAAAAATGATTAAAAACTGTCTTGGCATTTAATTAAAGAAAAATTTTTTTTTCATGGACATTTGGAAATATATAGAAATTGTAAGCTTCTTATCAATTAACCATATTAATTACCTGTACAGATACTCTTTTGTTCTCTTCTGTACAGATTTGCAACTTGTCTTATTTTTGGTGTGATGGAATACAAAGCCATGCTGGATGGGTCAGTCATACTTCTTTTTTTAAAACATAATATTATTATTTAGTATATCTGTTATGAGCCGTTCAGTTCAGCCTTTCTACTGAGGCTAACAGTTGAGATTCATATGTTCATATTATACCTTTTTTTAATTAAATTTTTGCTGTTTCTGATTAGGAAAACTCTGCCACCAGATTATGCTCGTGGCCAGCAGCCTGGATCTGTGCTATGTATGGAGCAATATTACCGTCTCTTCACATCCTACAGGCAGCCTGGACTCAAGAAGGACATGCTGGCCACTAAGAGCAGCACAGGTGCCAGCAAAACACAGGGCCTGGATCATATTATAGTGGCCTGCAAGAACCAGGTCAGTCTCATGACACTATACTCATTTTGTACTCACTTGTATTTCAACAGCTGTAGTCTTCTAATTATGTACTATTGTCTGGGAGAACTGTGGAGATTCCTAGTCCTCTGTCACCTCTTGCTTGGATTGTACAGTCCTTCTTAACCTTGCCTTGGTCACATCTGATCTCAAATCCAGCTCTTGTTGAAAGTGTAACTGGACAAAAGAGACAAATAGCATGACAGAGGAGGCAATAATTAATTTAATTATGTCATGTTTTAACTTTTTAAAAATAAATGTTTTACCAATTTTCAACAAGTAGAGAATGTGACATCAATGATTACAGTTCATAAAAGCTTTAGTGTCATTTATTCATTCATCTATGTATCTTAAGTAGCAGTTTTTGTGCTGGTGAGGGCACACTGGAGGCAAGGAGTGAGTACACTCTGGACTGGGCATCAGTCCATTATAAGGTATTGCAGTCTTACTCATTTACACCTAGGTCTTGTGGCTATTAAGGGTCACTAATCTAGCAACTGGCATATTTTTTGAGAGGTTTGAAGAAACTTCAGAGGAAACACTTCTATACAGAAGAGGAGCAGTTGGAGTAGCAGTTGGAGACCTTTCATTTCTCAGTCCTTCATTCGGGCTTACTTCTCTAAAACACCCCATCATTTGTCGTTGATATAGGAAAAACAGAATCTGTCTAGTGGGTAGGGAATCCTGTTAGTGATTTTGAATTTAGTTAACTACATGTTTTGTTCCATTCATTTTTGCAGTCATATTCTGTTGCCTAAAAACACCATTACAAAGGTCTTGCCATCAATAGCATTCGAATGTTGCTTTAAACCACGCATACTAATTAATGCATAAGTTATTTATAGTGACGATTCATGACCAACGCCCAAACATGCTTATCAGTCCTCTATCAGTCCTCTGTAGATGTGTTCCAGACAACTTAGCCTCAAAACATGCTACATAACATCTTCAAGCTGCACAGTGCATTATCAGTAACCACCCATGCACACTAGAACCCTGTAATGCTCAAAAAGTCAAGTGTATTTATAAAGAGCTTTTTACAGTGGAGCACTGTCTCAAATCAGCTTTACAGCTATCTAGACCTACAGCCCTACTTAAGCAAGCCTAGGGAGAGGAAAAATTGTAAATGTGATGAGAAACAAACATTGGGAGGACCAAGATTTTATATGTAAGAATTAAACTAAATTACCTAAATACTACACTTATTATTATAGGTTATACGTGTAGAAGTACAATTTCTATGCAGGAAACATTTGGCACAAGGGGTACACCTTGGACAGGACATCACACACTAGCCTAATACCCCACAGCATTGGTATTATTATTAGTTGTCAGAATATTAGTAAGAATAGCACTTTGATTTTGCCACTCTTTTGCTTCTCTCCTCAGTTTTTTGTGTTAAATCTGATGGAGAGATCCCGAAGGCTGAATGAGAGTGATGTTCTAAACCAGCTGGTGAGGATCAGAGAAATGGCAGAGAAGACAGAGGAGAAGCTTCCCCCCATTGGTCTCCTGACCTCGGATGGCCGGACCGAGTGGGCCAAGGCTAGAAATGCACTACTCCAAGGTCAAAGGTCACAATAATACAGTGTTAATATTTGACAGAATGTGCTAACATGGCATCCCGCACACAAGCTTGTTTCTGTTGACTAGCCTGTACAGTCAGCTCCAGAATTATTGGAACCATTGGAAATGATGGGCAAAAAATATATGAAAATGTTTAGCTTAGTTAATTAGCTTAATCTTACACTGCAAATATCAGAAAAAAATGCAACTTTTAATTTTAGGAAAACATTTTTATAAATATTGACCTTAACAAAATTCATGTGTGACACAGTGGCCCTACATAACACATTCTGCACCTCTTCTTGCCAACAAAGCAACACTGGGAATGTCTGAAACGGTCCACTCCTTTACTCGTTCACTAATCACTATATAGTGTGTTCTGTGTAGTGCACTATGTAGGGTAGCAGTGAGGACACACAGTACACAAAAAATAAAAAAATACTTTCACCATTAAGCACATTATTATCAACAGTTTGTCGTTTAATAGTTATTAAATAGCTTTTGTACTTATATTTCTTATATTTGTACTAAAATTCCTCACTCTGGTGGTTTCAGATTTATCCTTCATCTTTGCGAGTAAAACCTAAGGAAACCACTATGCATTGTGGTACGTTAGTCTATAAGTAGTGTACATCTGTTGTCCACTATATTTATGGTGCGTTATGGGTAGCAAAGTAGTGTACTATGTAGGGAATCAATTTGTCCACTGAGAATTCGGACAACCCTACAAAATGGCCGACACCCTAAATAGAACACTAAATAGTAAATAGATTTCAGACACACCCCCGGAATTTTCTTCTGTAATGCCTGATTGGAAAGATTGGTTATAGAACAAACCCTGATGAGACTGGAAAATGAATCTCCACTTCAGGGTAACCCACAATGTTTCACTTAGCTTTTCTTCAGGGTGTGGGAGAGGCCATTTGAAAAATTATGTGTTTACGTATCATTGCTCTGCTGGAAAAAACATCCAATCATGACCAAAAAGAGCTGACTGCACAGTAAGGTCCAAATAGAGTTTATGGCCAATGACTTTTTATTTAATCCTTTATGTAAAAAAGGCTAAAAATCTAAACTAGGTCAGATCCTGTATTTATTTCATATTTGATCACTGACTTTCTGTATACTAGCATCCACATGTTTGGAATCACTATGATAATTCTTGCATTTGGAAGAATTTGTTTGCATTTTTTTTTTTTGATCAATGGCATAACAATTACAGACATTTGATTTGATTTATGTCTCAGAATTTTAAAGTATTCGCTTGTATAGGGAATGTGCTATTTAAGGCAGCAACAACTGAAGAAGACTCTGCTGGACTTCACCTCTAGTTTTGCATCTGGGCCTTCCACTTCTTTTTCTACCAGTTGTCCACAGACTCCAGCTCCTCTTAGAGGACCACAGATGGTCCCAAGCCAACAGTGAGATATAATCATTGGGTTTCCTTCTGAAATGTCTCCTGTGGGAGTAGACCAAGGGGCATCAATGTCAGAAGCCAACTTCAACTCAAATGTCTTCTCTCAATACAAAGGAGGTGCCCCTAAATTGAATATCTACTCACCTTGTCATTGAGTGTAAGTCCAGCAAGTATGTGCCTTATTTCTGAGGAGCTTGGAGGTGCTCATTCGCTCAAGTGCATGGCCAAGGTCTGCCTTGGTTGGTGCTAAAAGCAAAAACACCACCTACAAACAACAGAGACATCATTTCTAGTCCTCTGTAGTGGACCATTCTTCAGCCTTGGCTTTACTTTACATCCTATTCATGAATACAACAAACAAGAGTGGAGACAAGACAAAACCTTGACAGAGTATGATGACATTAACTTAACAGTATGGAGACCACACCGCATGATCCCATATTCCTTCAGCATATCTCCCACAGAACATGTCAAGGTACATGATCATATGCCTTCTCCAAATCCAGAAAGCACAGGTACACTGGATTGGCCTGCTCCCATGACCCTTCACAAACCTGTGTAAGAAAAAAAGAGCTGATCAACTGTTCTATTGCCTGTGTGGATCCCTCACTGCCTTGTAGGTTCACCTTCCATGGCCTCTCCAAACTCTTCTCATGTCTGAGACATCTCTTCTGCAACTTATGTGGCTGTAGCCCTTCTGGCCCACCAATATGTCTCATTGGAATCACGAGATCCCAAAACATAAAAACTTCTTTCTTAACAGTATCCATGGGTTGTTTTCTCATCATCATGAGAGGCTCCAACTGCCTTCCAACCACAGCTTCTTCTTCCAACTTCATTGAGGTCTCCATTCAGGTCGCATGTCCCTCACCTTATTTGATGCATGACAGTAGTCATTTTGGAGATGGAAGTTAACCTTGTCTTTCACCAAGTAACAGGGAAGGCTATCCTGGGTATACCACCCAACTGTAAAAACCTTGGCCTGTAATGTATAATTAAATGTATAATATGAAAGACATGATCAAAAAATCATTGAGCTTTGGTCCAAAGTGATCTGTATCAAGTGCATTTATCAGCAGCCTTCTGTTAGATCAAGATACTTGTTATTGACAGTCGATGACTCAGAAGTCTTATAACATTTCCTCACAGGTTCAAATAAGATAGGCTGTTTGTCTCACTCACACTCCTACAGGTTATCTCCATCATTCCAAGCATGACTGTTGAAATCCACAAGCACTGTAGAACTGAGTAGGAGGTAGGACCTGCTCCACCTTCTTCAAGAGGACTGAATACTTTGAAATGCTAGTTGGTGTTCAGAAACAACAGTCAGACTTTTCCACTGTGAGAACTGAAGCCTCATGGAGGCAACTATGTTGTGCATTGAGACAGACTCCAACTGCCAATGTCTTGATCTTCAGTTGTGATAACACAATTACACAGGGTTCTAATAACCCTATGATAATAACCAAATGCCATTTTTTTGGAGTTAGAGAACTGGAGTAATGACTGCTGAAAATGACTAAATTATAAATAATTTTTTTAGTTTAATGATACTCAATTTAAAAAGTATAATTTACTTTAATGACACTCAGTTGAAAAAGTATACTTTCTTTCAAAAACATAGACATAGTTTTTGAACTCTAGTATGGTAATTATTCGGTATAGGTCACACCATATGTTTACACTGTTATTTTCCTTAAGGCGGATAACTTGGGCTAATGTAGCTGTGAGCAACAAGTATAAGGACTGCATAATAATAACTTTAGAAAAAAAGAGACCACAATATTTGTTCTAGCTTTATATTGGTCTACATTTCCGTAGTCACAGTCGGAAACAGTTTCACTGAATATTTTATTTTCCATGTTCATGCTATTTTCCATTCAATTAAAATATACTTATTACAGTTGGATTATGTTTATCTGATCTTTAATGAATCATTGCTCATAAGCTTTCAGACAGTGAAGACACATATTTATAGTATATTAGTGATAAATAATGAAAACTTTGATTTTCTAAATGTTTTCATGAGTGCGAATGGACCCAGAAAATGAGACCCTATGGTAGCGTGTTCTGGTCTAACTAACAGAGTTGACTAACATGACTTTATTGTATAGTATATAAGACTTTATTTATAGTATATATAATTTATTATATAAGTATAATATATTATGCCATTCAAAACAGATTTTACTGCTCTATGATTATTCATACACATTCATGCTGAATTGAATTTACTATATGATTAACAGACCCAGTGAACCGAGAGTCTCTGGAGCTGATTGAGCAGTGTATATGTGTGGTGTGTCTGGATGAATGCACTGGGGTCCAGCCTACTGACTCCAACCGAGCTTTACTCATATTGCATGGGGGTGGCCCTGACAAGAATGGAGCAAACCGCTGGTACGACAAATCAATGCAGGTAAAACCCCAAAAAACTAAATTCCTAATACTGGTGTTTGTTAAATGTATTATTTTCTCATTAACCCTAAACAAAGTTTTAAACAATGGACTTGAAGTTGAAACTAAGCTGTCTTTTATGATCAAGGGCAGTCAGTAACTATGAGCAGTACGATGTAATGTTATAATTAGGGGTGTTCGATATTGAAAAAAAAATCTTTACATTTTCTAGGATTTTGTCTAAAAAAATAATTAGACAGTATTTTGCCAATGTATATCTTAGATCTAATATATTTATAAGTTGTATAAAAAAAAATTTAACCGTGTAAAATAAATAAAATGATTTTTAGTACCAAAATTGCAGTTAGCTCCAGATGGAAATCGAAATAAATAAAAAGAATAAGCAGAATAAAAAGGTCAGAATGAGGAGCTGCGTAGAGCGGACTCAAACAGAAAACAATTTCCTATGTATCTAAACTGGGGAAGGACAACAGTTTGCTGTGGCGCAAAACAAAACAAAAGAAGAAACTAAATGAAAGAGCACCAATAGTGCTCAGCATTAAGCGCCAGCCTACCGATATCTCTAGTATGCGAAAAACACCGAAAGTGGAAAAAGGCAAACTCTATGGCATGCGGAAGATGGGTGAGGTCTCCAAAAACAGATACAGCTCCTGACTGGGCTCGAGCATGCTCTTAAATACTCGTTCCAGCAGGTTTTGCTGATCGAGCAATCAGCGCTAAATGAGCACTGGCACAAGCACGATCGCATCAAGCATGCCCAGGCCAAAAAGTGAGTCGACACTACCCTCTAGCGTCGGCGAGTGTGACTCCTCCCCCCAAGGGGTGTCGTCCCAAGCGCATTTAATAGCATTCCTCTGGAATGCTGAACATGCTCAGGGTTGAGGGTGTGGCGTATAGCGAGACCACGGTAAGAGGGATGCGCCACAAGGGAGGGGCCATATGGAAGTGTGGGCCAACACGAATCAGCAGACGCAACCATGATGCAGGGTTTGGCATGTCTGGCACAGGGGCAAGAGTTGCCAGACGTAGCCATGGCGCAGGGGTTGGCAGATGTGACCGTGGCGCAAGGGTCGGCGAAAGAGACTGTAGCGCAAGGGTCGGCAGAAGCAACCGTGGTGCAGGGGTCGGAGTGAAGAACAGGCTCAGGTACGGAACTAGGCCGCATGGCAGGCACAGTTAAAAAGCTAGGTGACGTGGCGGCCCCAGGTACAGAGCTAGGTGGAATAGCGAGCTTGGATACGCTGACACACAGCTCATTAAAGACAGTAGTCAGAGCGGAGAGCGGTGCCAACATGTCCTGCAGCACATGCTCAGAGCGGGACCGAGGGACCACCTGGGCCGGGGGTGTGACTGCAGTAGTGGAAGGACCCCCAACAGTGTCCGGATTGACCTGAAACTGGCAAGGATCGTTGTGATCGGCCCAGAAGGGCCACGACGAGTGGCTAGATGAATCACCCTGCTCCCTGGCTCTTTGTTTGAGGTGAGCGTCTGTACAAATGGCCAGTTCATACAGACTGGTTAGGGAGGAGGGGGGTGTTGAGCCAGAAAAGTTAGTCCTGCAGAGCTTGACTCTCTATGGAGCTGCATCGGGGATTCCCGGGGATCCCGGAAGCACGTGAAGCATGTCACTGAAAGCACGATCTCGAGAGGGAGGCACCAATTCCGTGATCGTGGAGAAGAGGGGTACGTGAAAAATGCCGAAAGTGGAAAAAGGCGAATGCTACGCCATGTGAGAGACGGGTGAGGTCTCCAAAAACATTTGCAGACATTCGCAGACCTGTAACTTCTTTAAGAAGCTCTTCTGTCTTCCACTCGTTACCTGTATTAATGGCACCTGTTTGACCTCATTATCTGCTAAAGGACACTGGTCAACAGCCTCAAAAAGTCAGACTATCAAACTCAACCCCATGGCCACAACAGACAAAAGAGCTGTACGCCACCAAGAAACACCAGGAAGAAATTGTCGACCTGCAGCAGCTGGGAAGAGTGAATATACATAGGCAGCAGGTTCCGCCTGTCTCTGGGTGAAAAATGTCAACTGTCGGGGAGCCAATTGTAAGAAAATGGAAGACCTACAAAACCATGATAATTCTCCCTCGTCTGGGGCTTCCAGCAAGGATCTCATCCCGTGGGATCAAAATGATTCATTGAGAACGGTCAGCAAAAATCCCAGAACTACACGGAGGGACGGATAAATGACTGCAGAGAGAGGGACCAAAGTATAACAAAGCTACCATCGTAAACACACGATGCCGAGAGGGACTCAGATCATGCACCCAATGCCAGGTGTGCCCCCCTGCTTTAAGCCGGTAATGTCAAGGTCCCGTCTGAAGTTTTCCAGAGAGATATGGATGATTCTAGAAGAGGTTAGTTTTGAGAGAATATCATGTGGTCAGATGAAACCAAATAGAAATTTTTGGGAAAAACTCAACTGGAGGCAGAGAATGCTTGACGTCACATCCCAAAGAACACATACCTACTGTGAAGCATGGTGGTGGGGAACATCATTGCTTGGGGATGTTTTTATGAGAGGGGACAGAGAGATACTGTGTTACGGAAGAATGAACAGGGCAAGTATCGTGAGATTTGAAGCCCCAAAACCTCCATCAGTGAGACTTTAAATCAGCCAAACCTCCATCAGTGAGAGCATTGAAGATGGAACGTGGGCTGGGTCTTCCAGCATGACATGATACCAAACACACCGCTGGGGGGAACGAATGAGTGCTCCGTAAAAAGCATTTCAGGGTCTTGGAGTGGCCTAGCCAGTCTCCAGACCCCAGCCCCATAGAAAATGTGGGAGGAGTTGAAAGTCTGTGTTGCCCCCAAAAACACATCATGCTCTAGGGAGATCTGCATGGAGGAATGGGCCAAAATACCAAGCTACAGTGTTGTGCCACCCTGGTGAAGACTGAAGACTTACAGGACCGTTTGACCTCTGTCATTGCCACCAAAGTTATGTTACAAACGTATTGAGTTGAACTGTGTGATTGACCAAATACTATTTCCACCATGATTTACAATTAAATTCTTTAAAAATCCTACACTGTGATTTCCTGGATTTCGTCTCTCATAGTTGAAGTGTACCTATGATGAAAATTACAGACCTCTCTCATCTTTCTAAGCAGGAGAACTTGCACAATCGGTGGCTGACTAAATACTTTTTTGCCCCACTGTATGTGACATTAATTTAATGTCAGCTCAATAATGTCAGCTTACACATCTTAGACCTGGGAAAAATTTATTTCATTTTGATGTGATATTAAAACCTATGAAATTGTACTTTTTAGAAATGAGTGGGCTTTGTTTCCCAGCAGCATGTTGTTGTTGTTGCAGTTTGTGGTTGGTGCAGATGGCGTATGTGGGGTTGTGTGTGAACACTCACCATTCGAGGGGATCGTTCTGGTACAATGTACCGAATATCTGCTTAAATACATGTAAGCAAACTTTATTATTATTATTATTTGGCTATTAAATTTCACAATATAGAATAAAATACAGTGGTACCTCGGTTCTTGACAAGCTCGGAACTTGTCAAATTCGGTTCTCAACGCATTGAAGAGAAATAATTGTCTTAGTTATTGTAGTTTGCTCAATACTCGGCACACTTTTTTAAACTTGTGTGAGTCAAGCCGTGCAACTCGTTTCAGCTGAAACTAGATTCACAATTCATGATTAATGACTCACGATTAACGATTCAGTACACAGTGATTCAGTGATTCAGGTTCACAATAGGTCTTACTCAGTGCAGATCCCTGCTGTTTGTAGTGGGGTTTTTTTTATTTTCACATCTACAGTACTGTATTCTTGGTGCAAATAAGTCACCATGGGTCCTAAAAAAGGTCAGTTTTAAGTGCCAACTGAAAGGAAAGGAAACTTGTGAATGCTCCAGAACACAGGCTGCAGTTAGCATTAGCAGCTACAGTATGCTAGCACCTTATGCAAGCACTCAGTAAAGTAAGTCTTTTGCTTCTACTTTTCACTTTTAATTCATTGCTCACTAAATTACATAACATTTTTCAACACTTTATTATAAAATAAGCTTTGTGTTAATGACTTAAGCTAACTCTAAGTTAATGTAAGTGTTTTAAACATTACTTATCATTATTATAGGCTCTGCTATCAGATAAATAAATATATAGATCGCTCTACCAAACACTTGTTAAACTCATCTTCACCTGTATAATACAACTCCATTAATGCATTCAATGCCTTATACAGCGTTGATATTCTGGGGGTATAGAATGGATGAATTAAATTGACATTATTCCTTATGGGAACAATTTGCTCTGTACTCGTCGTTTTCGGCTCTCGACAAGCCTTCTGGAACGGATTAAACCAAGGTACCACTGTACATAGATTTCTTTGTTCTACCAATCAAATGTGATCAAGTTTCCACACACAACTCAGAACTTCTAAATAACAGACAGGATCAATAAAAGCGAGTGCATGATCAGTTCAGTATAGCAATGCCACTGTAAAGTTTAATTTGAAAAGTGCTCTGAACAAGATCAGTCAGATGAAACAGAGACTCAGCAAGTGAATGTGGACCAGTTTATATAGCTATAGGTTAGAAAGAATATACAGGTAGTGTTGAACAAACAAAGCAGTACTTTACTAGGCACACACACACACACTCATGAACAACATTTATTTTTGGCATAAAGTCACAAACAAACACAAAGTAACTTCCCCAAGAAAGTCTCTAAAAACATGAACCGAGTTAGAACAGCCTCCAGTCCAAATGTCAGTTAACAAGCCATTGAGCACACGACCAGTAAGGTAGTGAGCTTTTGAGTGAATGATGGACTTCTGCACTTAAATTTTAATCTCCTACTCATGGATCTACAGCATTGATTAGTTAGTGAGATGACAGAACCAAGATCTATTAGATAATAACTCACTGCAGAGAGTTATAGGAGGAGGGCAGAAGAAGCAAAATGCTCTGCACCAGAGTGCAACAAAACAATAGTTATATGCTGCCATATTGGGTGCCGTAACAATGAATATAGGAATCTATTATAATTAAGAAAATATGGTAATTAGCTCAGTAAAGTATTGTACAGTACTATACTGTAACATCATATGTCTTGCTGTACAGTGTCTTTGCCATTTTGAGTCTGTTTACTGTTACTACATCCAGAGTTAAAAGACAGATTTTGCATTTCCTATTATTATTTATTATAACATTAGGTTTTAGTTAATGTAATTCCCTAACTGCTATCCAAACCAGTAACCTACTTTAATGAATTGGGATCCACTTCCCTCCTATCTATGAGCACTCCTAACTTATTTTTATTGATTTATTTAGTGATTAATTATAAGGTTTATACCTTTGAAGGAGAGACTGCATTGCAATCTTTAACCACAGCCAGATTATAACTGAATGAGCTACTACTTCCATAATACTTTTAAATAAGTTGTAGTCACAAGATTGTAGTATATCAAATGACACATCTTGAATATTGCATGTTTCACTGCATACTACTATTCACGTAGCCAAAGACTTACTGGGGAAAGGTTAAGAAGCCAGGCTTGAGCCAGTGTTTCTGGAGCTGTGAGGCAACAATTCTATGCACTGTACCACCACACCACCACACAGCAAGTGCAATAAGTTTTAGTCAGTACAAGTTTCAAAAGGTATGGGAGCAATAAACAAGTAAGAACCAAGTTATATCTAACATATTGTTTGACATAAATCAAATGGTGTTATCAATTTTTACATTTTTAATATTTTATTATTTTAATTCAACCTATCCATCCAAATATGACCTAAGCTGTAGCTAGGCTAAGCACTGGTGATGTGCATATGCAGGTAGATCAGAAACTTGTGATGTAACAAGTTGTTCCACATGCCCCTACAGAAACAGAAGTCCCAGCAAGCTGATCAGAAACACCAGTGTGAGTGATCTCTCAGCTCCAGCCAGACTCTCCTGGAAATGTTCTTCTCAGATCTTGAGCATGTTGGCATCCTCTGCTAGTAACCTGCAGAGGTGAGATCTGCAGTATAATATACAAAGTGTTACTGTTAGCATTTCAACAGGGAAAATATTTATAAATGAATTTCCAAAGTAAATCTTTATCAGTATTTTAACATTTTCACTCACTAGGCTTGTGAGAAACCTGGACATGGAGGTTTTCACATTCAGAGGTTATGGCAAAGAGTTTATCAAGAAACTAAAGATGAGTCCTGATGCGTACATTCAAGTGGCACTGCAGCTGGCGTTCTACAGGTAAATATATCTGTGTACAGTATGTAGGTCATTTTAATGTCTAGTAGTGGGTCACTACAGCAGGTCTGGTATTATAATATTTATAATCATTCCCCACCTGTTGTTGGAACCTCATAGATGAGTTATTTAGACGTTTGTAAAAACTCATTAGGTGTGTTGGATGATAAGCTGTTTTGAAGCATTCCAGTTCCTCCCAAAAGTGTTGGATGGGCTTGTGGTTAGAGATCCATACCAAACCTGTTTATTAACAGTATGCATAGTGCAAACACAGTGACATCTGAAAGGTTAGAAAGCTAAGCTAACAGACAATGAAAGAGCTAACAGAGACTAGAATGAGCTGCAACTAATAGAGACAACAACATGGTTAACAAATAGAGACAATGGGATAAATACAAACAACCATTTGCTAAACCAACTCAACAATGCGATAACACAGACACACAATGTACAAATATAAACAGAAAAGCTATCATCATACGCTAACAGACTCAGACTGTGGTGGCCTAGCGGTTAAGGTACTGAAGTATGGACCAGAAGGTCAAGGGTTCAAAACCCACCTTTGTCAAGCTACTACTGTTGGGTCCTTGAGCGAGGGCCTTAACCCACAATTGCTTGGATTGTAAGACTGTATCAAGCCACTCTGGATAAGGGCATCTGCTAAACGATATGCAGTGGTATAAAAAAGTGTTTACCCCCTTCCTGATTTCCTATTTTTTTTTGCATGTTTGTCACACTTAAGTGTTTCAGAACATCAGACCAATTTAAGTATTAGTCAAAGACAACACAAGTAAACACAGAATGCAGTTTTTAAATGAAGGTGTTTATTATTAAGGGAGAAAAAAATCCAAACCTACATGGGCCTGTGTGAAAAAGTGATTGCTTCCTAAACCTAATAACTGGTTGGGCCACCCTTAGCAGCAACAACTGCAACCAACGTTTGTGATAACTTGGAATGAGTCTTTTACAGCATTGTGGAGGCATTTTGGCCACTCATCTTTGCAGAATTGTTGTAATTCAGCCACATTGGAGGGTTTTCCAGCATGAACGGCCTTTTTAATTCATGCCACAGCATCTCAATAGGATTCAGGTCAGGACTTTGACTAGGCCACTTCAAAATCTTCATTTTGTTTTTCTTCAGCCATTCAGAGGTGGGCTTGCTGATGTGTTTTGGATCATTGTCCTGCTGCAGAACCCAAGTTCGTTTCAGCTTGAGGTCATAAACAGATGGCCGGACATTCTCCTTCAGGATTTTTTGGTAGACAGCAGAATTCATAGTTCCATTTATCACAGCAAGTCTTCCAGGTCCTGAAGCAGCAAAACAGCCCCAGACCATCACACCACCACCACCATATTTTACTGCTGGTACTATTTTTTTTTTCTGAAATGCTGTGTTACTTTTACACCAGATGTAATAGGACACACACCTTCCAAAAAGTTCAACTTTTGTCTCATCAGTCCGCAAAATGTTTTCTCAAAAGTCTTGGGGATCATCAAGATGTGTTATGGAAAAATTTAGATGAGCTTTAATGTTCTTTTTGCTCAGCAGTGGTTTTCGTCTTGGAACTCTGCCATGCAGACCATTTTTGCCCTTTCTTATGGTGGAGGCATGAACACTGATCTTAAGTGAAGCAAGTGAGGCTTGCAGTTCTTTGGATGTTGTTGTGGGGTCTTTTGTGACGTATTGGATGGGTCATCGCTTCGCTCTTGGGGTAATTTTGGTCGGCCGGCCACTACTGGGAAGGTTCACCATTGTTCCATGTCTTCGCCATTTGTGGATAATGGCCTCTCACTGTGGTTTTCTACAGTCCCAAAGCTTTAGAAATGGCTTTATAACCTCTTTCAGAATGATAGATCTCAAATCTTTCTTTCTCAATTGTTCATGAATTTCCTTGGATCTCGGCATGATATGTAGCTTTTAAGGATCTTTTGGTGTACTTCACTTTGTCAGGCAGGTCCTATTTAAGGGATATCCAGATTGAGAACAGATCTGGCAATAATCAGGCTTGGGTCTGGCTAGAGACAGTGAACTCAGGTGTGATAAACCATAGTTAAGTTATGTTTTAACAAAAGAAGGACAATTATTTTTTCACACAAGGCCATGTAGATTTGGATTTTTAAAACTGCATTTTGTGTATACTCGTGTTGTCTTTCACTAATATTTAAATTGGTTTGATGTTCCAAAACACTTAAGTGTGACAAACACACAAAAAAAGGAAATCAGGAAGGGGGGAAAATACTTTTTCACACCACTGTAAATGTAAATGCAACAGACAAGCTGATACACATGGACCACAAACAAACAAGGTGGAGCTAACAGATCCAGAGAGCCACAATAGACAGTAGAAATGGCAGTAGCCAGTAGCCAGGAAACACTAGGTAGAGTACAGAGAATACCGTGGGGCAAAAAAGTATTTAGTCAGCCACTGATTGTGCAAGTTCTCTGACTTAGAAAGATGAGAGAGGTCTGTATAGCTACACTTCAACTATAAGAGACAGAATTAGAAAAAAAAAAATCCAGGAAATCACATTGTAGGACTTTTAAGGAATTTAATTGTAAATTATGGTGGAAATAAATTTGGTTCAACTCACTACTTTGTAACAATGACAGGCAATGACAGAGGTTGGCACACACTGTAGCTGGTATTTTGGCCCATTCCTCCATGCAGATCTCCTCTAGAGCAGTGATGTTTTGGGGCAACACGGACTTTCAACTCCCTCCACAAATTTTCTATGGGGCTGAGGTCTGAAGACTGGCTAGGCCACTGCAGGACCTTGAAATGCTTTTTACGGAGCCACTCCTTTGTTGCCCGAGCGGTGTGTTTGGGATCATTGTCGTGCTGCAAGACCCAGCCGCGTTCCATCTTTAATGCTCTCACTGATGGGAGGAGGTATTGGCTTAGAATCTCATGATACATGGCCCCGTTCATTCTTCCCCATTCATTCCCCTCAGTCATCCTGTCCCATTTGCATAAAAAACAGCTCCAAAGCAAGAGGTTTCCACCACCATGCTTCACAGTAGGTATGGTGCAATTCAGAATTCTTCTTCCTCCAAACACGGCAAGTTGAGTTTTTACCAAAAAGTTCTATTTTGGTTTCATCTGACCACATGATATTCTTCGAATCCTCTTCTGGATCATCCATATGCTCTCTGACAAACTTCAGATGGGCCTGGACATGTACTGGCTTAAGCAGGGGGGCACACCTGTCACTGCAGGATCTGAGTCCCTCTAGGCGTAGTGTGTTACTCATGGTAGCCTTTGTTACTTTGGTCATTCATCAGGTCCCTCCGTGTAGTTCTGGGATTTTTGCTCACCGTTCTCATGATCATTTTGACCCAACGGGATGAGATCTTGCGTGGAGCCTCAGATCAAGGGAGATTATCAATGGTCTTATATGTTTTACAATTGTTCCCATAGTTGATTTATTCAGACCAACCTGCTTGCCTATTGTAGAGTCACTCTTCCCAGCCTGCTGCAGGTCTACAATTTTCTTCTTCATGTCCTTCGACAGCTCTTTGGTCTTGGCCATGGTTGAGTTTGTAG
>JAJAGP010004514.1:0-48506 GCA_025084515.1 Ancistrus triradiatus | reverse complement strand
CCCCCAAGGGAAGAGGAAGAGAGGACGGCCTAGAAATACCTGGCGCCGAGACCTGGATGCAGACGCAAAGCAGATGGGCAAGACGTGGGGACAGCTGGAGAGACTCGCCCAGAACCGTGATGCCTGGAGAGAGCTGGTTAGCGGCCTATGTCCCAGACGGGACCACAGGCGGAAGTGAAGTGTGTGGCTTTGTAATGATTGTATGGAGACATAGTAATCATAAATTTGCTCATTATGTATAAGAACATTTGAAATTATACACCATGTAGACAAAGGTATTGGGACACATCTATTAATCATTGAATTCAGGTGTTTCATTCAATCCCATAAATAAAATAAAACACCTAACCATGCAGTCTGCTTTTACAAACATTTGTGAAAGAAAGGGTTGTTCTAAAAAAGCTGACTTAAGTTGAGAGTGGTATTGTAATAGAATGCCACCATCGTAACAAGTCAGTTAATGAAATTCCTTCCCTCCTAGATATTCCACGATCAACTATGAGTGGTATTATTGAAATGTGGAAGCATTACAGAGCGGGGTCACGCAGTGCTGAGCCACAGAGTGAATAAAAGTCGCCAAAGCTCTTCTGATCCAAACTTCCTCTAGCGCTAACATCAAATTAAAACCTTGCATTGCATTGAGTGGAGTAAAGCACACTGCTACAGGACTCTAGAACAGTGAAAATGTGTTCTGTGGAGTGATAAATCATGCTCCTCTATCTGGCAGTCTGATGTACCAGTCTGTGCCAACTATTAACGTAGGTGCTATGGGGTGTATTTTTCAGGAGCTGGCCTAGCCACTGTAGTTCCAGTGAAGTGAAATCTTAATGCTTCAGCATACCAAGACATTTTGGAAACTAGTGTGCTTCCAACATTGTGGGAATAGTTTGGAGAAGGTTCTTTTCTGTTCCATCATGATTGTGTCCGAGTGTACAAAGTACAGTGTATCTCTGTTTTTATTAGTATTTTTTTTATTATTATTCCACAATATATGTTCAGGTATTGCAAGTTTTGGCAAGACAGAATATACTCTGGATTATTTTGAGGAAAAATCCAATATCTCACAAGTAACACTCTCACAAGTCCTGACTAGTGGCTAATTCAGTCCTGACTAGAGAGGCTGGTCAGTGAAAGGTGCATGACTGAGGTGGAAGAACTCAATACAAGCAGAGGACTATCTGACCTTTCTGACACTGAGAAAATGGAAAAGAAAGCGAAAAATGTTGGAGGGAGAGGGAGAGGGCAGTGAAAATTAGGTTTTGAGAAGGTGAAAGTCTTTGAAGGAGATCAGAAAAATATAACAGATCAATGTGTACATGTCAAAATCTGTCGATCTGTCCATTTCCTTCAGAATTAGAGAAATCCACTACTGGTGGACAAAATCACCAAGTTTACCTAAAAAAACACTTGGAAAAAAAGTGCTTTTATTTCAAAATAGTTTCTTAAGTCAAAGCGTAGTCATCTGACTAAGAGGTAAAAGTGAAATCCAGATACATCTATGGAAAATTAAGACAAAAAGGGTTGGGGCCAACCAACACAGTGATATACTGGTGCCTCCAGAACATCTGTGCCTTGTGAATTCTTGGAGCGGGAAGGTTTAAATCACAGTAACACCAACCTGCCACTGCTGGACCCTGCTTTACACTGAATTTCTTAGACTGTAAGGTGTAAAATTGTTTATGGATAAGGTGTTCTACTAAATGCTTTAAATGCAATATAAATCTATTGGATGAGACTGAGGTCAGAACTGTGCACAGACCAGTAATGTTCGTCCACAAATTTGTCTTACTTTAAACTGACTTTTAGCTTTAAGACTTTTCTGTGAATGTAATGCCTTACTAGCCACCTCTATAGTTAGATAAGTGTTGATATAAGAGAAATTCCAAACATTAACAAGGATTTCCACCCTGGAAATCAAACTCTGAAAAACTAATCCTAGATATGACTTTTAATGCTGACTAAGACTGTAATTTACATTGACTTTCTGGCTCATTATGAGGATCAATTAAGCTTCAAATTCTCTCTCTCTCTCTCTCTCTCTAGGCCAATCTCTATCCACAGTCACTTGCATGGTAAAGAAAATAATGCTGTCTTTTCAGCATAGAGAAATAAGGTTTTCGTGTAAAGTAATTGTTGCTGGAGGAATAGTGATGAGCAGTGGTTTAGCTGTTCAAAAGGACACAATAAACACTACAACCTTTAATCAAGGAGACATTATACGTGACTTTTTTTTTACAAAAAAAGTTCATAAAACTACATTATACAAGTCTGTTTTTAAAAATCAACTGGAAATATGTCTGCAATGACACATTAGTCCTTACATTGCTATTGTAGTTTAAATGAAAAGAAAAATACATAGATATTCGCACAAACAAAATTGTAAATTGAATGATATTCCATGCATCATACAGAGCACCATACAGTGAAAAAGGCAGAAAGAAATTTGGCTTGAGTTATTATGAAGTGACAAAAATTCCGTCTCCCATTGCTTGCAATTAAACCTCGCACAACAATAGACTGCAGAACATAGCTGAGAGAGCTAACACGGTTTGATGTGGCAGTGCAGTGGTGTAGAGTCAAGGTTAATTAATAGAGTCACTGCTTCGCTGTCCACCAAAGCAATCAAGTGGAGGAGTGTAATTAAACTGACCCATGTGGTCACAGTTAAATCTGAAATATCCTCATAGCAGCTATAAAATTAAGGTAGGATTTACAATATTTGGTCCATTTCAGCAAATTGCAGGCTTCATTTTATTGTGATAACTGTACATCTGCTTTGTAACATGACTTATAATAGCAGAGTTTATTAGGACTTATCACACTTAGGACAAGTAGAACATGGCAAATATATTTAGATCGTTCCAGCAAGATTTTTAGTGTGATTGGTCAAATAGTGTTGAGACTATAATGGTGCTATAATAATGCTATAAGACAATTTAAATGACATGTTTTAACATGTTCCTGAACATGAAATACAGTGCCTACTGAACAGCATATGCTGCCAAAAGTCTTACCTATAGTCAAATTGCATCCTGACAACGGAAATTAATTAACTTTAACTTTTGTCTAGCTGCATTTACACATTATATCCCTTAACATCAAAGTGAAAATAACATTAAAATTAATTAGTAAAATACCTGTTCTGGATAAGAGATCAAATTTAGATGAACATGTTCACATACAACAAATCAACTACCAGATCACCACGCTAATTAACTCCCACCTAACCTCTACTGTGGTGCCTTTGAAAACTTCAAAATAAAATGTTTCTTGAGGATTCCACTATTGGTAATGCATGGTAACACAAGGAAGTCACCATGCTAGAAAAAGGTTTTTAACTGTTTGCTGTCTGTCTGTCTGTATGTCTGTTTGTCTGTCTGTCTGTCTGTCTTACCTGAGTGAAGCCATTAACCCACCACTCCTTGGACTGTAAGATTGTATGAGCTGTAAGCTAGTCTGGATAAGTGCATATGCTAAATAACTAAACATAAATTTATTGAGGAATATAATACAATATTAGACATCTGTAAGCAGCAAAAGTATGTGAACCTTTGTGTTCAGTATCTTCTGTTACCCCTGTGGGCAGCAATAACTGCAGCTAAATGTTTCCAGTAATAATGTTGATCAGTCCTGCATGTCAGCTGGAAGGAATTTCAGCCCATTCTTCTGTACAGAGCAGCTTATAACTCTATGATATTGATGGGTTTCATCATGTTAATTGCTTGCTTCAAGCTTTTTCACAACATTTCACAACTTTTTTTTCAACAACATCATTCTTCTTTAATGGACAATGGTAACCTAACGGTTAAGGTACTGGACTATGGACCAAAAGGTGCAGAGTTCAAATCCCACCTCTGTCAAGCTGCCACTGTTGGGTCCTTAAGCAAGGCCCTTAACCCACAATTGCTTGGGTTTTAAGATTGTATCAATTGTAAGTCACTCTGGGTAAGGGCATTTGCTGAAGTCCCCTAGTCCGAGGGCCTTAGCTTCTTCCTCTGGTGCTCCGCTATCCGGAAAACAGCCCGTTCTCCGCCACCTGCTGGGCCTCACGAGACCCGACGGCCTTCCACTGCGCCTCACGGGACCTGACGGCCTCTGGCAAGGCCTCCGACGAACACACGGCCTTCAACGAACACATGGCCTGCGACAAGGCCACAGGATCCGTCACCCTCGGCGCTGGCACAGGATCACTTGCGCTCGACACAGCTACAGGATCAGTCGCCCTCGGCATGGCCACTGGATCAGTTGCCCTTGGCACGGCCACTGGATCAGTCACCATTGGTGCTGGCACAGGATCACTTGCCCTCGGTGCTGGCACAGGAACGCTCGCCCTCGGCACGGCTACTGGATCCACTGTCGTCAACACGTCCACAGGACCAGTCACCCTTGGCATGGCCACTGGATCAGTCGCCCTCGATGCTGGCACAGGATCACTCGCTCTCGGTGCTGGCACAGGAACTCTCGCCCTCCGCACAGCTACAGGATCAGTCGCCCACGATGCTGGCACAGGAACACTCACCCTCGGTGCTGGCACAGGATCACTCGCCCTCGGTGCTGGCACAGAAACTCTTGCCCTCGGTATGGCTACTGGATCCGTTGCCGCCCTCAGTGCTAGCACAGGAACTCTCGCCCTCGGCACGGCTACAGGATCAGTCGCCCATGATGCTGGCACAGGAACACTCTCCCTTGGTCCTGGCACAGGAACTCTCGCCCTCGGAGCTGGTACAGGAACTCATGTCCTCGGCACAGCTACTGGATCCACTGTCGTCGACACATCCACAGGACCAGTCGCCCTCGGCATGGTTACTGGAGCAGATCTCCTCGGTGCCGGCACAGGAACACATGCCCTCAGCATGGAAGTTGGCACGAATGTCTGTGACGTTTATGTCCGTGGAGCAGGAATCGGCACTAATGTCCATGGCGCGGGAGTTGCCGTGAATGTCCGTGACGTGAATGTCCGTGGTGCAAATGTCCTAGGCGCAGGAATCGGCACTAATGCCCGTGGCTCAAAAGTCCGTGGTGCAGGAATCGGTACGATGCTAGTGAACTCAGAAACCTGAACATCGATCGCTATCGGCTCAACGACTGAGCTAGCGAATACCGAAACAGAACGACAAGACACTTTTGGCTCTATAACTGAGCTAACTTGTTCATAAACAGGACAAAGAGAAGCTATCAGCTCAATGACTGAGCTAGCTTGTTCAGAAACAGAACTATGAGAAGCTATCGGCTCAATGACTGAGCTAGCTTGTACAGTAACATGACAAAGAGAAGCTATCAGCTCAATAACTGAGCTAGCTTGTTCAGTAACATGACAATGCGAAGCTATCCGCTCAATAACTGAGCTAGCTTGTACTGTAACATAACAATGAGAAGCTATCAGCTCTATTACTGAGCTAGCTTGTTCAGTAACATGACAAAGAGAAGCTATCGGCTCAACAACTGAGCTAGCTAAGTCAGAAACAGGACTATGAGAAGCTACCCGGTGCGTAACAAAAACTTTCCGGCTGCTGGTATACTGGGGATCTAACACCAGGCCAGCTAAGACAGGCCGAACCGGGCGACTGGTAGACTCCAGCTTGTCACTGTTAGAGAGACCTATATCCAACGCTATCGGTTCCTTTACTAAGCTAACGGGTTCAGAAACACCATAAGATGCTTTCGGCTCCTTTACTAAGCTTACGTGTTCAGAAAGTCAAGTCAAGTCAGATTTATTTATATAGCGCTTTTTACAATGGAGCATTGTCTCAAAGCAACTTTACAAGTTTAGATTATCTCCTAATAACTACGTCCAATCCCAAATTGAGCAAGCCTAGGGCGACAGTGGCAAGGAAAAGCTCCCTGAGTGTTATAGGAGGACAGAAAACCTTGGGAGGACCAAGACTCAAAAAAGGGACCCCAACCTCCTTGGGTGGCGTAGATGATTAAATCTAAGAGCAAAAAACTAAAGTCATGGAGTCAAAGTTCGAATAAAAATGTGAAGTATGCACATCGGCATAAGTGGCCCGGGTATGGTGGGGCTGGAGCTGATGACGGAAGCAGCTTGGGTGGAGCTGCAGCGGATGAACATCATGTGGGGCTGGAACTGGTACCGGAACACAGCTCAGAGAGAAAACAGAAGATGCAATTAGTTATTGATTAAGAGCACAGTGTCTATTAACAATCACTGATGCCATGTCAATCACTGATGCCAAGTGTAGCATGAGACCCCGGCAGCATTAGCTATAGCAGCATAGCTAGAAAGAGGAGAACTGGTAGAAAACACAGCCAAGAGGGATCACATGAGACATTGGCAACCCCACGGGAGGCAGAAGACAGCAACCCAACGTCTCTGATCACCATAAGACTCTTTGACTATGAACCCCCAGCTCTGCCCTTATTCTAAGGCAAGGATGCATGGCTCAAGATCACGAGGACCGAAGCCCAGTTCAGCCAGAACCGCCCACTCGATACTCCCGGCGCTAGCGGACAAGGCAGGCAGGCCAGACATGACTCCAGACTCTGGCCTCAGTGACCAAGCCATGCATCCTGGGTTTTTTAAATCTAGTCAAAAAAGCCTGTGTAAACAGGTATGTCTTTAGCCTAGACTATAAAAACTTTGGAGAGTGTCTGAATCTCGAACGAGAAGTGGGAAGTTTATTCTGTAGTTGGGGGGGGCCATGTATGAAGGAAAGCCTTTCCCCCGGCTGTGACTTTTTTTTAATTCTAGGAAACTAAAAGAAGTCCTCATAAAAACACCATAACTAGACGCTTTCGGCTCTTTCAACTGAGCTAGCGTGTGTACCAAAACACCATAACTTGGTGGTTTTGGTGTTCGTGGAAACCCCGTGGGGATCCAAAACAAAATTTCAGCTCCTCAAAAAAACTCCCCCACGGTTCCAGCCTTGAGTAACGGCCATACCAGGGTGGCGGCCCAACTTAGGGCTTCACCAGTAAGGCGAAGAAAAATGAACGATACTCTAGCATATTCTGTCTCAAAATAGAATTTCTCAAAGTACCGAGCACACTGGCTTAATAAATGGCCGGCAACAAGCTGGATCACCATTAAAGCAGTTGGGGAGAAACGAGGAAGCTGGGGAACCTGCCGTCTCCATTGTTTGGCGGGGAGTTCTGTTACGACGGGGGTTGCCTAACAGGCACAAGGAGACGGTCGCAGGTTCAATTGTGATAACCATAGCAGTTTATACGTGAATAAACACAAACGTAAATACCAAAGTAAATAAACACGATTATAACAGAAAAACTAGCCCGACACAAAACGTCAGCAACACATACATGCATGAAATCATAACAAACATCGTTAGATTAAAACGAGACGCCGCAAACAGTCCCAAAGAAGCTTATTCCAAACATAAATCCCCGCTCCATTCGAAAGCTAGGGCCCTGCATAAAATACAGTTCATTCAAGTCCCCTAGTCCGAGGGCCCTAGCTTCTTCCTCTGGTGGCTCCGCTATACGGCGGAGCACCCACGAACGACGCGGTGCAGACTTCCCCCTGAGGCAAGGAGGGGCACAAAATCAAAGTCCCCAGCGATCCGTGACACATATAGTATGTGTATGTGTGTGTGTGTGTGTATATATTATATATATATATATATATATATATATATATATATATATATATATATATATATATATATATATATATATATATTCATATTGTAGCGTTTAATAGCTGGATTAAAGTTTCCCAACTCTCTATACCCTCTGTTCAACCCTTGTCAAGCCATAAAACTTTGTGACACCTGGGAATGCAATGGCCACCATCTGGACAGGATTTTACCCCCACCAAGTGATGACTCCATCAACGGTTGACTCTTTCTCAAACCAACGGAAATGGAGGTCTGTTTAAACAGACCTACAAACTTCGGCATCTCCAATCATAAACTAAGTCCATGTGTTAATCTTAAAAAGGAGGTTTCGACATTCAGACCCAGTTTCCTCAATTTCTCTCTGGTTGTTGCAAGAGTAACGACCCTTTTTTGGCAGTCGGCCTGGCGCCAGAAAGACAGCCCTGGATTTACGACACCAAGAAACTATCGCCTTCCTTTTAAGAGCCAAACTTTAGTAATGGTATTGAACTTTTGCTGGGAACAGATTACCTTTGCCTGAACCTCTTAATTAGATAACACATGATATTTGCTTCATAATAAGTCTAAACACACCCATATGTATTTAGATAATTCATACAAAGAGTTTGATCAGGGATATTTTTCATATCCACATATAAAATCGTATGTATATGCATGTTACTGATTTGTCATGTATTTTCATCTCTATTTGGTTAATGTTTTAGTATAATGATCATTTTTATACGTAATATGGTCCTATGGTCCTATACTAATGGTTATGATTAGAAATAACAGCTGTTTTATCTACACGTATCGATCGCTCATTAATACTTGTTCATACTTATAAAAGAACAGAATTGAAGTTGTTATTTAGAATGTACTGTTCCCTACATCTTGTATCGATCGTATTATTATGTGTTTAAGGAATAGCAAATGTATGTGCTGTAGTTAGAATGATTTAACGATGTTCTAGGTTATCAATTCAAGGTGCCTTTGATCATCTGAACCTTACAACGAAGTCTGCATCTAAACTTGTAACTTGGAGGATTTTTGGTTATTATGTGATACTTTTTAATCACTTTAGATATGTAGGAATATATTAATCCAAGTTAAAACGTCTGTGGCTCATATGGTGAAATAAGATACAACCACGATAGGAGGGATTTACTGATGAGTCGGCTTTTCATTGGCTAAGTCAGGGCAACTCCTTATGCCCCGCCTCCAGCCGCTTACGATCCGGAACATTCAAAAGCAACGCTGCCCGACCACGTGGTAAGCTAGCTTCAAGTCTCGTGTGTTTGTTTTGTTCTCTTTGTTCTTCAAGTCTTTTCTTTGTCTTTTTAGGTTGCAGCTCTTTTGTGTCAGCCTTTTTGTTATTCGTTTTGCTCAAGTTTTCGCGTTTATTTTACGTTAAGTTTCCTGTGTAGAGCAGTCTTAAGTAGTTCGGTATTGCCGAATTAGAAGATAGTTAAAAGACCAACCAGCCAAGATCTCCTTCACGCTCTACCATTCTCGTACAATCCAAGTTTTCCAAGTTTTTGGTTGAAGCTCGTGGTGCTAGAACACGTTTGACTCCACCTTTATCTGTGGCCAAGATAGAATCCGAGTCGCACGCCCGCAAGTCGAGATCAGAGGCCCCGACCACCAACAGCTGGGAAGGAAGTCAAACCGAAGCGAGCCCCGCGACACATCCGTGGCTCCAAGGGCCACATTTCCACGAACCGAAGGCTGGTAGCCGATATCATCCCGAAGTCCACTGAACAGTCGTCGTCGAATCTGAAGATAGACCTCTGCCGTTCTCCCATTGTGACTTCGGACGCCAGGCCGAGGCCCGGTTCCGTTCCATCTCCTTCGTGTGAGCCCCACCAAGAAACAGGCAAGTACCACTGTCGTGGCTTATCTGGGTCCCTGATTCTCGAACCTTGCGTTTAATGTTAAACCATGCTTCAACTTAGACTCATCCACGTCTAAGTAGCTTCTACCATACTATTCACGTTCAATGTAATTTGTTTTCGTAATAACTCACTATGTCATAACAAACCAGTTCATAACATCGACTCTGGGTAATTATTACGGTGCGATAAGTTATACATACAGTCAACTTGTTTTCTGATTTTAATACTGTGATATAGGTACGTTTACCATCATGTCATGGTTTAATACTGTGATATATGTATGTTTGCCATCATTTCCTGATTTTGATATTGTGATACAGATGTGATTACATCAGATAGTCTGTTGGTATTGCCTTGTTTGTAGTTAATAAACTTGTTATAACCTTTTGAACGTACCGCTTGGTGTGAGAGAGTTTTATTCAACAAAGGTCGAGAAATATAACTTGAATTCACTATTCAGACCTAGACTGATCAATTTCGCTGTTTGTTTTCAACTGGTTTCCGGATCTACCAGTCCATAAACGATCCGGTGGTGCCCCGTTATTCATTAAAATCAATCAGCTTAAAGTGTAGTCTTAGGCTTGCAACAATATATATATATATATATATATATATATATATATATATATATATATATATATATATATATATATATATATATATAAACACACATACATACATACAGACCCAAGTCACAGCACCAAGTCATTCGTCACCGGCGAGTCAAACTGATTCTGTTTGCATGGGTTCAGTTTCCAGATCCAGTACTGCTGTCCTCAGCATGCATAGAGTGCTCCAAGTAGCTGATCCAGTTTAATGGACAGCTTAATGAGTGCATCCAGCGATAACTTGGTGTTGCAGCCAGCCATCTTTATCTGTCACAGCAAAAATCACAGCAAAGACACAAAGACGTTCCCACCCGCTCTTTGCCACAAGATTCTCTCAAGAAGTCTCTCTCCACTTCCTCTGCCTTCATGGGGTGGAATCCATCTGTTTGGTGTTTGCTTGTCCTCTCCATGTGGGTTTATTCTGGGTACTTTGGTTTTCTCCATTATTCCAAAGACATGTGTATTAGGGTAACTGGTGCTTCTAAAGCGTCCTACGATGAATTGGCAATGTTTGTTCCTGAATTACACCCTGTGCCACCAGCTACCCACCACTTTCCTGTGACCTGGCCAGATTTAAGGGGATAAGAAAGTGAATGAATGAATGAATGAATGCATCTAAAATTGCAGTGAGTAAAAACATTAATTTTATTGCTAGTGTTATCACAGTAGAAAAGAAAGTTCAATTTGAAATGTGGTACAAATAAAAATATATGTACAGTATAACTCCACATCAGAAAAAGTTGGGACAGTATGAAAAATGCAAATAAAAATACACATTATTTCTTACATTTATTTTGACATGTATTTTATTGCAGACAGTATGAACCTTAGATATTTCATGTTTTATCTGGTCAACTTCATTTCATTTGTTAATAAACATTCATTCCTGCATTTCAACGCAGCATCCAGGAAAGGCTGAATCTTTGATGAGCAAAGATGGCCAGAGGATCTCCAGTTTGTCAACAAATGTGTGATTATTGAAATAAAAAAAAATGTACCTCAAAGAAAGATTGGATGGGATTTGCACATTTCTCCCTCTACAGTGCATAATATCCTTAAACGATTCAATGAATCTGGAAAAATTTCAGTGACTAAAGGTCTTGAATGCAAGCTTAACCTGAACATCCATGATTTTCGATCCCTCAGACAGCACTGCACCAAGAACCACCATTCAACAATAGCTGATATAACCACATGGGCGAATGATTACTTTGGAAAACCTTCGTCAATCATTATAATACAGAGTAAGATTCACAAATGCCACTTAAAACTTTTACAGGCATCTATAATGGAGCATTACACAGTGGAAACGTGTATTGTGGTCAGACAAATCAGTATTCTAGGTCTTTTTTGGAAAAAAACTGGACGCTATGTGGTCTGGAGCAAAGACAAAATGGACCATCCAGATTGTTATCAGCAACAAGTCCAAAAGCCAGGCTTTCTCATGGTATGGTATTTTTAGAATGTGTTGCAGTCCTTAAATGAAGGGATGTATATTTATAACGAATGAAATGAAGTTGACCAGACAAAACATGAAATGTCTCAGGTTCATACTGTCTGCAATGAAATAAAAGTCAATGTAAGAAACACATTGTATTCTTTATACAGTCGTGCTTGGAAGTTTGTGAACCCTAAAACACACAAATCCTTAAAGTAGACAAAGAGAACCCAGTTAAACAAATGAGACAAAAATATTATACTTGGTCATTTATTTATTGAGGAAAATGATCCAATATTTCACATTAGTGAGTGTCTACAGTATGTGACCCATTGCTTTCAGATTCTGGTGTGCCCCCCCTGTGCAGCAATAACTGCAACTAAACATTTCCTGTAACTGTTGATCAGTCCTGCACACCAGCTTGGAGGAATTTTAACCCATTCCTCCGTACAGAACAGCTTCAACTCTGGGATGTTGGTGGGTTTCTTCACTTCAGGTCCTTACACAACATTTCACTTGGATAAAGGTCTTTGGCTTAGCCATTACAAAACATATAATTTAAAGTCATTTTAGAATGACTTGTGTGCTTGAGTCGTTGTCTTGCTGGATGGCACACCATCTCTTGAGATTCAGTTCATGGACAGATATCCTGACATTTTCCTTTAGAATTCTCTGATGTAATTCAGAATTCATTGTTCCATCAATGATGACAAGCCGTCCTGGTCAAAATGCAGCAAAACAGGCCCAAACCATGATACTACCACCACCATGTTTCACAGATGGGATAAGGTACTTATGCTGGAATGCAGTGTTTTCCTTTCTCCAAACATAACACTTTTCTTTTAAACCAAAAGGTTCTGTTCTGTTTTTCTGTTCCAATAACCTTCTGGGTTGTCCACGTGATCTGTAGCATACAGCAGATGAGCAGCAATGTTCTGTTTGGAGAGCAGTGGCTTTCTCCTTGCAACCCTGCCATGCACACCATTGTTGTTCAGTGTTCTTCTGATGGTGGACTCATGAATATTAACATTAGCCAATGTGAAAGAGGCCTTCAGTTGCTTAGAAGTTACCCTGGGGTCCTTTGTGACCTCACCAACTATTACACGCCTTGCTTTTGGAGTGATCTTAGTTGGTCGACCACTCCTGGGAAGGTTAACAATGGTCTGTCTGACTGGATTGGTAGAGTACAAACTCTTTAGAGATGGTTTTGCAACCTTTTCCAGCCTGATGAGCATCAACAACTCTTTTTAAGATCCTCAGAAATCTCGTTTGTTCGTGCCATGATGCACTTCCACAAATATGTGTTGTGAAGAGCAGACTTTGATAGATCCCTGTTCTGTAAATAAAACAGGGTGCCCACTCACACCTGATCGTCATCCCATTGATTGAAAACACCTGACTATAATTTCACATTCAAATTACCTGCTAATCCTGGAGATTCACATACTTTTGCCACACACTAATATGTAATATTGGATCATTTTCCTCAATAAATAAATGTCTCATTTGTTTAACTGGGTTCTCTTTATCTACTTTTAGGACTTGTGTGAAAATATGATGATGTTTTAGGTCATATTTATGAAGAAATACAGAAAATTCTAAAGGGTTCACACTGTATACTGTATATATGTAGGGTAAGCACCACTGTATACATTTACATACTGTCCCAACTTTTTTCTGATTTGGGGTTGTATATTAAAGTAATAATACACTCTTTAAAAAATACTTGTTAAAATAGTTTAATAAATGGGATAATTTGTAGTGCACAATAGATATACAGTTGAAAACTGCATTTTCTGTATGTTTTCAATATACAGTACATGCATAATGAAATCTTTGAGGTGGCACAAGTAGCTCAGTATGTAGCACTGTCACCTCACAGCGAGAAGGTCCTGGGTTTGATGGAGCTGTCTACGTCCTCCCCGTGCCGTTGTGGGATTACTCCCCCGTTTCTCCCACAGTCCAAAGACATGTGTGTTAAGTGAATTGATTATGCCAACGTGCCCCTAGTATGTGAGTTTGTGTATGAGTGTGCGAGTGTATGTGCCCTGTGATGGATTGGCACCCTGTCTAGGGCTGTTCCTGCTTTGCGGCCTATGCTGCTGGCTAGGCACGGACTATCAGGCAACAATCAGAATTAAACGGATATAAATGAATGAATGAAGGAATGGAAACTTTGGGTTAACTTTAATCATATATTGAAGAAAAATTGTCTTGGTAACTAATCCAGGATGAATCTGCTGGGCACCTGGTGGGAGCACTGATACTCAATGGGCCAGTGGAATCAGTGTTGGAATTTATTCAACAAATAGTGTTTACATTTACAGCATTTAAATGATGTCTTACAATCCGGAGCGATTTACAATTAACACAATCTGACAATCCAAGAAATTGTGGGTTAAGGGCCTTGCTCAAGGACCCAACAGTTGCAACTTGGCAGAGGTGGGATTTGAATCCTGGACCATAGTCCATAGTCCAGTACCTTAACCTCTAGACTACCACAGTCTACCACAGTTTACTGCTTTGAAAATGTCATGTTTTTGGATAATTGGTTAATCAATCACAAAAAAGGCACAATCCTAACACCACAGTACACAATGGGATATGTTTTCTGCAGTTAGTAGGACCTTTTCTGTAAAATCACTGCACTTAATTACTGTGGCCTATTTATATTAAACTACCACTACATCTACAGTGCATAGTAACATGTTTACACTTTATCCAGTTCATTAGGAACTTTTCCTTGTTTTACTTCTCTTGTATAGCACATAAGATGCCACTAAAATAGCATCAGATGGAAATATTTCACACTTTCTCATGATCATAATGAATCGTCTTCATACTAGCATAATGCACTGAAAACATTCCTTGAGTAAATATTGCGAGGGTGACTGCATGCTTGTTTCTGCGCACCTCAAAGGCTAAACCTCAAAGGTGACTTCCACAAAGGAAGCTTATTGATCATGTTCACCCAAGCTAAGGCCTCACTGACAGTACGATAATTAATGCAGCTTCCCACTGGAAAACAAGCACTTTTAATAAGATGTGCACTGCCCTTGTGACATTTTTATGTGTGCTTGTCTGTGTTCTGGTGCTGATCAGATATAGTAACTGCTTATGCTCTTTGCTCAAAAGGAATGTGTCATGTGTGAGAGATAGAGAGAGAATTTCCATGTATTTGGATAAACATCAATAAAGTTCGAATTTATGCATGCATTATCTTGAAGATATGATCATTTTCTTGAGTAGGAATCAAATAAGATGATCAAAGATATTTAGTTCATTCTTTCCCTTGACCTCTCTTTAAGCTTACATTTTCCTTATGTAAACTTGCACTAAACAAAGCTAAACTCAATAATTATTTCTGCTTAAATTGCACATAACAACTGTACTTTTCATGTATTTATTGAACACATGAATTAGTTGTTACTCTCAAAATTATATAATATCGAGAGCACCATGTGCAATGGCAAAGTATGTGCAAGGAACAAATGGTATCAACAACAACAACAAAAAAAACCTACATAAATTTATGTGTGCATTATAAGAGAATTGATAGGCAAAACTTTTACTCATGAAAGGACACTGAAGAGCAAATAACACATAAGGACTTTAATGATAATGTTCTGTGGACAGGAATACTGGCTTCTTCAGTTCTGCAAGCCAACAACAAAACCCCATCCTCACTGTGAAGCCTGGTTGAGGGAGAGTCATGATTTGCCATTGTTTTGCAACTTTAGGGCCTTAAATCTCTCAAGACATTTTCAGGGTTATCAGTCGATGCATAGCCAAAACACCAAATTAAAAACAAAGTAAACTGATGAAAGACATATTCTGGAATGGTTAAATCAGAGTCCAGACATAATCCTATTTAGATTATTTAAAAGGGCAGTCCCAGAATGGTCTGATTAACAGCTGCATTAAAATATATAGCTGCCTAAAATGTTCCACAAGTTATTGAATACAAGAGTTCATATATATTTTTGCCTGGATTGTTAATGTAAAAATGAATCAATATGAATCATAAAAGTACAGTTGTTTGAGTGTTTTTGTGTTGCATTTTTTTGAAGACAGTATACAACTATACATGCCTACAACCATCATCAGTAACATATCTGACAGGTCACAAGTGAGGTAAGCTGTAACATATATACATCATAGTCTTGCTGTATTCTAAAAACAGACATTATTTGCTTCATAATGCTGATCACACTGTGTTTACAGTTGGAGACTTTCCTGAGCTGTGAAACAGAAAGAAAAATGTTCCCCAGTAATTGGGAGTTTATTTCACAGTGACGATTAACCTATATGTGACTGTGAGTCAAAGAAAGAATACTTGGCTCTGCTCTTTGCATGACTCGTTTTCCTGTCTCCCCAATTAAGTCCATACAAGCCAATGTTCTGCATTATGAGCCTACTGGAAGGTGACATTTAGCATCCTTATCCAGTAGAACTGATCTTCCCGGTGATAATGGAAGAAATCTTGAAGAAATCAGGAAGAAATGTTATATAAAAGTTTGTAAAGTTAATGTCCAGGTACCTAGAAGGCAATGCTCTGCTAACCTAAATTTGACAGCTAGGATTAGACAAGTTATGTAGCTACAGAAGTAAATCTGTGAATCTGGTTATAGGTTCCTGATCCCGTTCTTCTGTAAATCTGCAACTGCATTCTTCAGTATTAAAAGAAAAAAAAAGAAACTCAGCTATGACTTCTATAAAAGTTTTGCATCTCCACTTTGCACCTGTCTGAAGAAATATATATCACTGGCATTATTGTGTTCCTGTTCTCAGCCTTTGTTTTCCTGCTCATGCTAAAATCAAGGTGTTAAACAGTGAAATGAGAATCCTTGCTTTTAAATAATCTTAAGTGCTCTACTAATTGGTGCCATGTTCATTGGTTATACAGATGAACGACTTATGATTACTTTTCACTACAATATCTCCTAGATAAAGAAAAGAACCTCAAGCATGTATTGTTTACAGCAGTGATAAGAACTCTCACTTTTCACTTATGCTCCCCAAATATGATTTCAGATATTAAGATAGATTTTGAATAAAGATAAATTGACTGAACTATTAGTCTTAAACTGTAGATTTTATGATACAGTCTGTATATCTTAAATACAGATTTGAGTTATTCCTCTAAGCTTGTTAACCTCATAGCCTCACTTTTCGTTTAGAGCCAGGGGTGTTAATAGGAGCCAAGAAGATAGTTTGCAGAAGATCATTAGTGTAAGCCAAATGCAAAGCTATCCTGTCCCTCCCCTCTGGCTTTCTTATGGTTCTCTGTATCCGTCCTGTCTTCTTTTTTGGTCTGCTTGATTAGTACCTGTTTGGTCATAGGTGGGAAAATAATTAATTACTTTTACGTCACATGACTGTAACTGATAAGTTTTTTTTTGTGTACTGACTTTTTTAAAGTAGGTTTTTAAATCTGTAACTTTTATTTTTATTTTATTTCTAATTCTGGCAACCCCTTGCCCCTCCTTCGGAGCTCAGATTTTTTTATGTATGAACTGAGCACCATCTTTGAACAGGAGGTATTTTTGTTTTTTGTGAAATGCTCGAGTGTCCTACAAATGAGGACCCGAAGCAAGATGAAAGTATGAAAGGTTAGGCAAACCCAAAACGTCATGTCCTCATGTGGGACACGAAGGTCTCAGGAGGAAAGTATTTTTGTTTTTGAAATAATTGTTACTTCACTATATTTACATCACATATTTTACTTATTTAAAAAATGTAGAATAAATAAGCACAAAAAAAGCTTGCCCGAGATACTCCAGTGAATGATGGCAGGAGAGCAAAAAGGCACGAAATCACAAGAAAGATGTGACATTCAAGTCAGATACCAAGGCACAGACCCCCCCAAGTGAAACCTGTCCGATTTCTGCTGAGTGAAACCCGAAAGAAATGAAGTGACGCCGGCCATATTTAAAGGACCACTTTGCCTTTAAGTGCAAAATTCCACAGCTGTATATGCTTTAATGCACTACACATGAGAGAACCAACCTCCCACTGTCTAAAAAGTAACTTTTTTTCTCTGAGTAAAATGTTATATAGGTAACGTTTTCCTTTTACTTGATTAGATTTTTTTAGACCTGTAATTTTTTACACTTGTACTTAAGTTAAAATTTTAATCAGGGTAATAGTACTTTACTGATTTTGAATTTTTCTACTCAAGTTTCCCCTCTGCTGTTGTTGCCCAGCTACATTAATTATAATTATCTGAAAAAGGAAGTTATTATCTAAGGTTTTATTTACTCATAATTGTACTTATGTAAAATTACTCCCATGTAAAACAAATGAATATGAAGTGTTGATTTCCTAAATGAAATTCTTATACATAAATTGTAAATCATTACACTGGACATTTGTTTGCATTTAGTCTAAAAACGCTTAAGTTATTGATTCAAGGACTAGTGGTCAGTATGTTTATATTTAATTCAGATTTTCACTCAGAAGTTTTTTTTACAGTAAAAGATATTGTTTGTGGATAACTATGTATGGCCATGAAACATAGGTACTCACAACCACAATTGTGCAACACATTTACCGTTTGCATTCTTCCTGGCCTATTTCTTGGTGGTCCTTATCACTGAGACCCTTCACCAAAATATATACTACAGAAATTTTTTGGGGATGTCTGCTGGCCCGTTCCATAAATGACATGGTAGAGGGTTATCCGATTTATACTGTTGTTTTAAAAAAATGTTGTAAAACACTGTATGCTAGTCTAAACCCTAATATACAGTGTATTTACAGCCGAGAGATCATGAAAAGGATGACTGGGTCCGGCATGTCCTGGCCATATTAGATTTCATTCAGGATGATATCAAGCATCTTATCTTCTCTTTCCGGTTTCGATTTTGTTGCATCATTACGTCTCCTGTGTACAAGCAATGAAGTCCTATTTTAGAGAGAGAACAGAGAAAGGAAGGTAGACCTGTTTAACCATCTCAAAATAACCAGACAGTCGTGCATCCATTACTGCTATCTGACATAGGATTCCCTACGAACTTATTTACCTGTCAGTTTTCCCTACCATCCTACTTAAAAACATAACACAAAAATCATATCTTTTTGGATGCTGGGCATGTTAGTTTCATTAGCAGTGTCATTAACTGGTTTTTGGAACCGGGTTAGAGCACCAAGGCATGGTTTCACAAGATCCAGGTGGTGAAACACTTTTGCTGAGGGGGATGGCACAACAGATGAACCCCGGGGGAAAAAGGCATAGAAAAGACTTCCCCTTATATTATTTGTTATGTACTGTGTTATAAATACATGTTTTTTTTTGGTATAATCTTTCTCTTTATTTAACTATATTATCTCATATTAATTTTAAGAGGGAGAGAGTGGACTATGGTAGCCTAGCGGGTAAGTGTACTGGACTATGGACCAGAAGGTCGAGGGTACAAAATCCACTTCTGTCAATCTGCCAAGCAGCCCTTAACCCACATTGCTTGATTGTAAGATTGTATCATTGTAAGTCGCTCTTGATAAGGGCGTCTGCTAAATGCTGTAATGTATGTAAATTAAATTTGATCCTGGGTCTTGGGTGATCAGGCCATCACTTTCCATGGTAACCATAAGCGTTTTGTGTGGTGTCTGCATGTCCTACCCATGTTCCTGTGTTGGTTTCTTAACTCTTTACCTTACCTTTCCGGGTACTCTGGTTTCTCCCACAGCCAAGACGTGGGTTAGGTTTAACTGATTGCAGTAAACTGGCATTGCTTGAGTGGTGTTATATATGAACTTACTTGAGGTACCTTCTGTATAGATGTAACCTGTGTGTGTCACTGAAATGACCAATTGATCTGATATACAACTAAATAACCTAAATAAACAAACAAAAAATAATCATGAATTGGTACAAAAGGCTGAGCTTTGAGGAGTACAACAAAGGTCAGAGGTTCTCGCAGTTTATTAACAAATGTTTTTAATATTGAAATGTTAAAAACCATGTTCCTCAAAGAGACTGGGAGGGAGTCATATTTCTCATTCTAGATGCATAATATCATTATAATAAAGGAATCGGAGGAATGTCCAGTGGCATAAGGGCAAAGGGCACAAGCCTAACTGAAAAAACATGATCTCTGAATCCCTCAGATGACACTGCATCAAGAATGTCATTCACAATGCTGATGGACCACATGGGCAAGGAATTACAACAATTATTGCAAAAAGAAGCCTTAACTAACCTGCCCTTTGGTAACCAAGGTTTAAAGCAGCGTCACGTCCAAGCCTCTAGGATGGACCTTCACATAATGGAACTGATCATATTCAATTCATTGACAGTGGGTGCTTGCATTTTGTGGTGGAACGGAGGGGCTTTCAGCAGGTGGTGGGTAGGAGAGGTTTCAACTCTGTATGTTCTGGATGATGTTTGCTTCTTTATGGCTTCTTTGTATGGAAGCCTCCAGCATTCACTAGAGCAGTTTGCAGCCAATGGAAGCGGTTGTATTTGGATCAGCACCTCCAAGGTCTGAGGCCATAGTTATTTCCAGGAAAAAGAAGACATGCTCCCTTCAAGTAGGGGGTGAGAACCTACTCCAAGTGGAGGAGTTAAAGTATCTCAGGTCTTGTTCACGAATGATGGAAAGAGGGATCATGGGTGCAGCATCAACAGTAATGAGGTCAATGTACCAGACCATAGAAGTGAAGAGGGAGCTGAGCCACAAGCTCTCAATTTTTGATCTATGTCCCCACAATCACTTATTATCATGAGCTCTGGGCAATGACCGAAAGAACAAGATCGCGAATATAAGCGGTCTAAGTGAGCTTTCTCTGGCGGGTTGCTGGGCATACTCTCCATCATCGGGTGAGGAGCTCGACAATCTGGGAGGAGCTCGGAATAGAACCGTTGCTCCCTTGCGATGAGAGGAACCGGTTGAGGTGGTTCGGGCATCTGATAAGGATGCCTCCTGGGTGCCTCCCACCTGAGTTATGCCAGGCACGGCCAAACTGGGAGGAGGCCCCGAGGTACAACCAGGACTCACTGGAGGGATTATATTTCCCAGATGGCCTGGGAGAGGCTTGGGACCCCCCAGTTGGTAGAAGTTGTGGGTGACAGAGATGCCTGGGTTTCTTTGCTTGCCCTGCTACCACCACAACCCTGAAATGGATAAATGGACAAGATGATGATGACATTCTTTAGTTTAATGCTTGTTCTTTGAATCTGGTCACCATTCTCTCCCTTTATAATCTCTTCTGGCTAGCCCAATTTTTTGGACTTTCAGTTTTTTCTCTAATAGTATTCAAGACTCTCCCTGCTGTTTTCTTTCTCAGTCCTCTAGCCTCTATCTTTCTTTCTTTCTATTTTACTCACACCCTCAAACACACAGTCTCCTATCCCTACCCGCTTTACAAAGGTGCCACAGTGAACAATACAGGTGTAAGAAGGTGGGAGTTGATTAGCCCAAAAGCATGACAAGACAATGCCTCCACTGAGGCCTTCTGCTGCCATCTCTGGTTAAAGATGGCAGTGCAGTGCTGGCTTGAGAAGTGTGCTTAGGCCTCTTCAGTAGAAGAAACCAGCACAATAGTATGTGCACCCGCTGCCCCTAGTGGTGGCAGTGTCATCATCCAGCCCCTGACAGTAAGATCATACAAGTTGCATATCCCATATTGGTCCAAGTTGGTGTATGAGGGTTAGTGCTAATCTGGTGATGGTTTAGCTGGTGAACTCAAATGGTCTTGCTGGTAAAGCTGCTTGGCCAACATATCAGAGTTCAAAACACACTCTGGTATGCTGGTCTTTGCTGTTTATTATTATTATTCATTTATTTATTTATTTTTATCAAGCCATATCGCTTTTGGATTAGCCTATTCATTTGTTTCTAGACTCTAAAGGTCAGCAGCAGAAATTCAACAAGGTCAACAAGGCCTTGATGGTCAACACCAGTTTAACATGCAATACCAAAAGTCAAACATATTCAAAACCCTACAGACCTTACACCCCTGCCTCTAGGTGACCCAGAGGGATATACAGTGCCTTGCAAAAGTATTCGGCCCCCTTGAACTTTTCAACCTTTTGCCACATTTCAGGCTTTAAACATAAAGATATGATATTGTCATTTTTTGTGAAGAATCAACGACAAGTGGGACACAATCATGAAGTGGAACAAAATTTATTGGATATTTGAAACTTTTTTTAGAAATCAAAAACTGAAAAATGGGGCGTGCAAAATTATTCGGCCCCCTTGCGTTAATACTAGTAGTGTAGTGCCACCTTTTGCTGCGATTACATCTGCAAGTCGCTTGGGTTATGTCTCTATCAGTTTTGCACATCGAGAGACTGAAATTTTTGCCCATTCTTCCTTGCAAAACAGCTCGAGCTCAGTGAGGTTGGATGAAGAGCGTTTGTGAACAGCAGTTTTCAGCTCTTTCCACAGATTCTCGATTGGATTCAGGTCTGGACTTTGACTTGGCCATTCTAAACCTGATACTTTTTTTTGTGATCCACTCCATTGTAGATTTTGCTTTATATTTGGATCAGTGTCTTTGTGGGAAGGATAAATCTCGCGTCCCATTCTCAGGTCTTTTGCAGACTCCAACAGGTTTTCTTCCAATGGTCCCTGTATTTGGCTCCATCCATCTTCCCCATCAATTTTAACCATCTTCCCTGTCCCTGCTGAGAAAGATCTCCCAATCTTGATGCTGCACCGGGACCAGTTTGACCAAGTGGGGATGGGGTGCGTTCAGTGTTAATGAGGCTGTGTTGCCTTTTACGCCAAACATAACGTTTTTCATTGTGGCCAAAAACGTCGTCTGACCGAGCACCTTCCTTGTGTCCACATGTTGGTGTGGTCTCCCAGGTGGCTTGTGGCCAAACTTTTTATGGAATCTTTGAGAAATTGCTTTTCTTTCTTTCTTCTTGGCCACTCGTCCCTAAAGGCCAGATTTGTGCCGTGTACGACTGATGGTTGTCCCTATGGACAGGTCCTCCCAACCTCAGCTGTAGATTCTCTGCAGTTTCATCCCAGAGTGATCATGGGCCTCGTTGGCCTGCATCTCTGATCATCCTTCTCCTTGTGTGAGCTGATTTTAGAGGGACGGCCGGGTCTTGTAGATTTGCAGTGGTCTGATACTTACTTCCTTCCATTTTCAATATTGATCGCTTGCACATGCTCCTTGAGATGTTTTTAAAAAAAGCTTGGGAAATCTTTGTTGTCATCTCAAATCCGGCTTAAACTTCTCCACAACAGTATCTCCGACCTGCCTGGTGTGTTCCTTGGTCTTCATGTGTTCTCTGCGCTTTAACACATAACTCGGAGACAATCACAGATCATGTTTAACATTTATACGGAGCTTGTTTTTACACACAGTGTGGATTCCTATTTATCATCATCAATCAATTTAGGTCAACATTGGATCATTCAGAGATCCTCACTGAACTTCTGGAGTGAGTTTTCTGCACTGAAAGGAAAGGGGTCGAATAATTTTGCACGCCCCACTTTTCAGTTTTTTATTTCTAAGAAAAGTTTCAAATATCTAATAAATTTCGTTCCACTTCATGATTGTGTCCCACTTGTTGTTGATTCTTAACAAAAAAATTACAATTTCATATCTTTATGTTTGAAGCCTGAAATATGGCAAAAGTTCGAAAAGTTCAAGGGGGCTGAATACTTTTGCAAGGCACTGTATCTGATTGCTAAGTCCTTAATTAATTGCATCTGAATAACAGAGTTATAAAAATTATACAACTATAAAATACAAAGAAAAATACATATAGCACCTGGGAGTAACATCAACTTATGACTAAAGAGCCTAGCATCAGATATCAAATAAAAACTAAAAGACTGTTTTGGTTACATACCCATTTTTGCCAACTGCACTGGTATTTATATTTTAATTATAAGCAGTTAGTTAGTTGGTGAATAACTCTTCAGCCAGCCTCCAGTCACACAACTCTTCCAACACCTCTCACACTAATTCATCTATTTGTACAATCATGTCATTAAACCATGTGATCACATGATATTAAAAATGACTCATGAGTAATGTCACCAGAAAGACACAGAGAAACTGAAAGTCAGGGATTAATTACATAATTTTGGTTTTAAAAACAGGAAAGGTCTAATAGCTAAAATAAAAACTCATATTATTATTGGAATCTGTGGGTCAGTATTTCCTGTGAGTAATTCTTAATGGCGTGCCTTGGCTCCACAGTAGACTCCTCCATAGCACCTAACCTGTGCTTTTCCACTTGATGACCTTTACAAAAGACTACCTGAAAACAGATGTAGTAAGATTACTCGTTGGCTGTACACACTGAATGCATCCGCATATTGTATATATTGAGAATTTCAGACATCATGAATGATTGCTGCTTTTAATTTGTTTGTATCACTTGAATTTATAAAGTATATAAAGGAGTACTGGTACCACGCTGCCCATAAATACAAGGCATTTTTTTCACAAACTAGAGCTGAGGAGTGATGCAGTGCATATTTTTGCTTTGGTTCAAGAAGTTAGCTGACTAGTTAGTAATTCTGCAACATATGAAACATGCTTAAACAAAAATAAAATGAAACTATATACATGCAAACATTATGCATTATATTTAGAATAATAAATGTCAACACTTTAATAGGAACTTATAAGTCCTGTATTTTTTGGTCCATAGAGGAGCTCACATGACTAGCAAGTTTGCTAGCATTAGCGTTTTGGATTGTAATCTAGCTAACATTAGGCTGACTACTGTGATTAGTATCAAATTCATTAATAAGTTTGCTAATCCCAAGTGGAGTGTTCTGGGTTCTTTCTGTGTGGAGTCTGCATGTCCTCCCCATGTCCGTGTGGGTTTACTCCAGATACTCCAGTTTCCTGCCACATTCCAAAGACATGCATGTTAGGCTAATTGGTGTTTCTAAAGTGCCTCAAGTTTGTGTATGAGTGTATGTACTCTACGATGAATTAGCGCCATTTGTAGAGAAGTTCCTGTTTTGCACCCTATGCTTGGCTACGGCTTTCCTTTGACCCTGTCCAGGATCAAGCGGATAAGAAAATGAATGAATGAATGAATAATAATTTTTTATTAGTGTTATTTAGTTTAAGTAATAAACTAATTTTAAAAAACTCAGAAGGAAGTAACCTAAATAAAGAATTCGTCTGTAGATGTGCATGCATGAGTGTTGCAGCTTTATGTGCATGTTTGTGTGTGTGTGTGTGTGTGCACTTTATGCCCTCGTAAATGTTTCTTACTGTATGTGTGCGAGTGTAAATAAAACTAATAAAATGTCATTTGCTGTCAAACAGTCAGGTTCTGCACTAACTGGAATTACAATTAATCAGTACACAGACCGAAGAGCCATGAATTGATACATGTAGAGGAAAAATTTCCTTTAGAGACAGCATCTACAGTGGTGCTTGAAAGTTTGAACCCTTTAGAATTTTCTATATTTCTGCATCAATATGACCTAATACATCATCAGATTTCCACACAAGTCTTCAAACTAGATAAAGAGAACCCAGTTAAACAAATTAGACAAAAATATTATACTTGGTCATTTATTTATTAAAATGATCCAATATTACATGTTAGTGAGTAGCAAAAGTATGTGAACCTCTGATTAGCAGTTAATTTGAACATGAAATTAGGGTCAGGTGTTTTCAGTCAATGGGATGACAGTCAGGTGTGAGTGGGCCCCCTGTTTTATTTAAAGAACAGGGATCTATCAAAGTCTGCTCTTCGCAACACATGTTTGTGGAAGTGTATCATGTCACGAACAAAGGAGATTTCTGAGGACCTCAAAAAAGAGTTGTTGATGCTCCGCAGGCTGGAAAAGGTTACAAAACCATCTCTAAAAAGTTTGGACTCCACCAATTCATAGTCTAACAGATTGTGTACAAATGGAGAAACTTCAAGATGTTACTCCCCAGAAGTGGTCGATCAACAAAAAAATCACTAAGAGCAATGCGTGTAATAGTTGGTGAGGTCACAAAGAACTCCAGGGTAACTTCTAAGCAACTGAAGGCCTCTCTCACATTGGCTAATGTTAATGTTCATGAGTCCACCATCAGAGTAACACTGAACAACAATGGTGTGCATAGCAGGGTTGCAAGGAGAAAGCCACTGCTCTCCACAAAGAACATTGCTGCTCATCTGTAGTTTGCTAAAGATCACGTGGACAAGCCAGAAGGTTATTGGAAGAATGTTTTGTGGACGGATGAGACCAAAATAGAACTTTTTGTTTAAAAGAAAAGCGTTAAGTTTGAAGAAAGGAAAACACACTGCATTCCAGCATAAGAACCCTATCCCATCCATAAAACATGGAGGTATTAGTATCATGGTTTGGGCCTGTGTTGCTGCATCTGGGCCAGGACAGCTTGCCATCATTAATGGAACAATGAATTCTGAATTATATCAGAAAATTCTAAATGAAAATGTCAGGACATCTGTCCATAAACTGAATTTCAAAATACGATGGGTAATGCAGCAAGACAACGACCCTAAGCACACAAGTCATTCTACCAAAGAATGGTTAAAGATGAATAAAGTTAATGTTTTGGAATGGCCAAGTCAAAGTCCTGATCTTAATCCAATCGAAATTTTGTGGAGGGACCTGAAGTGAGCAGTTAATGTGAGGAAACCCACCAACATTCCAGAGTTGAAGCTGTTCTGTACAGAGGAATGGGCTAAAATTCCTCCAAGCCGGTGTGCAGGACTGATCAACAGTTACTGGAAACATTTAGTTGCAGTTATTGCTGCACAGGGGGTCACACCAGATACTGAAAGCAAAGGTTCACATACTTTTGTCACTTACTAATATGCAATATTGTATCATTTTCCTCAATTAATAAATGAGCAAGTATAATATTTTTGTCTCATTTGTTTAACTGGGTCTATCTTATCTCTTATCTACTTTTAGGACTTGTGTGAAAATCTCATGATGTTTTAGGTCATATTTATTCAGAAATAGAGAAAATTCTAAACTTTCAAGCACCACTGTATAGCAGTTAGATTACACTGATACATACTCATTCAGTGCATGATATAATTTCCCATACTTCATTTTTAGCTAATCATTTATTACAGTGAGTTAGTGATTGGGACAGCAGAGACAAGGATGTCTCATATATTTAACTCATATGTTAAAATGGGAAATCAGATGGGAATTTGGATCAGTTCAGTGTTCTTCAGTTACCTTCCCAGTCACCAGAACTTATACCAATAGTGGTACATTTGGGATGTGGTAGAACAGAAAATCGTAGCATGAAAGTGCACATGAAAAATCTGCAAGATAATGTACATTCACTGGACACTTCCTTAGGTACAACTTCCTAGTACGGGGTCAGACCTTTTGCCTTCAGTATAGCATTAACTGGCTATATGGCATAGATTCAACAAGGTGCTGCAAATAGTCCTCAGAGATTTTGACATGGATTCAGAGAAATTGACATGACAGGATCATGAAATTGCTACAGATTTGTTGGCTGCACATTCATCTCCCATTGCTAATCTCCCATTCCATCATATTCCAAAGGTGTTTTATTGGATTGAGATCTGGTGACTATGGAGGGCATTTGTGTACAGTGAACTCATTGTCATTATGATAGCAGATGGGTACACTGTAGTCATAAAGGGATTGACATGGTCAGCAACAGTATTGAAGTACGCTCTGGCATTAAAACAATGCTCAATTGGTATTAAGGGGCCCAAAGTGTGCCAAAAAATATCCCCAACACCATTACACCACCAGTCTGAACCGTTGACACAAAGCAGGATGGATCCATGCTTTCATGTTATGTTTACAGAGTGGCCCGTCTGTTTCAAGGTTTGATGTGTTTTGCAATCAGAGATGCTCTTCTACTTACCATGGTTGTAATGAGTGTTTGAGTTACCATTGCTTTTCAGCTTAAACGAGTCAGCCCAAACCAGTCTGGCCATTCTCCTCTGACCTCTGTCGCTCACTGGACATTTCTTATTTTTTGGACCTTTTTCTTCCTCTTTTTGCTCTGTAAACCATAGAGATGGTTATTTGTGAAAATATCAGTAGATCAGCAGTTTCTGAAATACTCAGACCATACCATCTGGCACCAACAACGCCAAATTCAAATTCACTTAAATCACCTTTCTTCCCAATTCTGATGTTCGGTTTGACTTTCAGCAGTACATCCTGTCCATACCTAAATACATTGAGCTAGTGCCAAGTGGTTGGCTGATTGGCCAACATTAAGAAACCAACATTGATGCATTAAGAAGCAGTTGAATAGGTGTACCTAATGAAGTGGTTAGTGAGCATAGGTATATGTTTTATTGCATTATAGAGCATCTCCATTTACAGTCCATTGCAGAGCAGGGTAGGGGGTCACTGTTGCAGCACCAGGGAAGATCACTCGCCATCTGGCCTCTTCACTCTCAGGCTTGGTCAGTCATTCTTGTGTGAAGCCTGACCCTTCCTGAAAACTCCACTCAGACTTGATTTCAAGTCACCTCAGTAGTTAGCTAGAAAGTTTCCATTGTGGTTACAGAGCACCCAATATTATAAGGTGTAATTAACGTCAGAAGTTAAATTTACTAACAGTGAATTTACAGAGCTAACAGTGGGCAAATTATTATACACAACAATACAAAAAGTAAATTGAACATTCCTTGCAATTAGTGGTTTGGTCTGTTTTAGACCTACCCGCTGCTAACAACTACATAAATGTTCTACATTTACTCATTACAGCCTCATATACTCATGCAGTCTTCATAAATGTGGGTCATACTGAAAATTTTAATGACTGTCCTTGTTGCCTTATCACACAATGGCTCCTTTCCAAGTAGCTTACTTAATTAAATACACACCTAAAATGGGTTTGATCTGGGTGTTTTAGTTCAGTTTCAGTAAAATATTAATGTCATTGTAAGATACCCAACATTAAGCTAACTGTTATATGGTGTGATTAAAACCAGACACCTATTTAATGCTAATTAATGCTAGGCATGCTGATATACCCTGTAAGTATGTCATGTTTTAATCATGACTTGCTCCAGGGTTCTAATCGTAGCCTACACAATACTTGTTTGATTTTGAAATTGTGTAAGACTGTCACTGGTGATTAAATCAACCCATTAGTATATCTGATACCTGCATATTCCCCATGCGTAGACAGCTAATAAAAAGTTTTTATTCTTACTCCTCTATCTCATGCGGAGAAGTCTAGTTTTACCAGACGGTGTCTAGATCTTTGGCTTTCAAAGCTGGTCCTGGAGGCCTCCTGCTCCTGTTTTCCCTGTCCTAACACACCCACATCAACTCAGGGGTGCTTTCTTAATTAGCACATTAGTTGAATCAAAAGTGTCGAAACAAGCATAACAGTAAAACATATGCAGCAGGGGGCTTCCAGGACCAAGGCTGATAACCAGTGGTCTAGATTACAAGGAGTTTCATCATAATTTTATCACTTGGAGATTTCCTTCTGTTAATGTTTGAAATATGATGCTAAGCAATTTATTTTTAATGTCTAAGTAGTCCACACTATCTCTGCATCTCTCTCTGTTTTATTTCGGAGGAAGGTCTCAACTGGGACATCAGTGCCATCTCTTGGAGTCTCTTGGACTGAATAAGAGACAGGCCAGAGAGAGAATCAGTTAATTAATCTACATGGCTCATTAAGTTGAAGATATTTCACAAACAACTGAATATAAAGTGAAGAAATTTTAACAATTCAAACATAAACTATATAATGGTTTATAATTTAAATTTCTTTGTATTATTATTTAATTATTATTTAAATATATTTCACATTTTAACTTCACTTTTCCTGGACCAGTCCATTACAGGGCTGGCTACATGATCTCCCAATCAGTCTCAGTCAATCGTGCTTGTATGTGATGTCCATACGGCTGAAAGACACATTTTTAGAGAATACAAGGAATACTCTGACTGGAACTGGTAGTACTTTCAGCTAGAAAATCAGTTTTCATCAAAAGTAAGTTAGTACCTCATTTACCTTACTTAACTGATTAATTCATTAATTTATACATAATTAAAATAAGTCATCATTATCATATTAATAAGCATACTTTCTGATATTTAGGACATATATTAAACTGTTGTGAAAAAGGTCTATGGTAGCATACTGAGTGTCAGTTACTATTTTTTTTTACTTTCCAGTTTTCTCTTGATATTCAGTTTCATTTAGTTAGTAAGGTTATGTTAGTGTCTTTCTATTATTTAAATGAATAATGTAATATAATTATTACATGTGAATTATATAATAATCATTTCTTAATTATTATATAATTATTATATTTTATTAAATATATTTTCATGTCAGTTTTGTTTACAGTACCTTTTATCCTGCTTCAAGAGTAATTGTGGAGCATTTTTGTATAGAAAACAAAATCTATTTATTAAATAAAAGTGCCTTTGAGTGACCTCCTCATTAGCTGATGCTGGGCTTAAGCTGACATCACTTAATGTAGCAGTCAGGGTTGCCGGCCAATCAGAAATCATTGTTGTCTGTGTCAGTGTTAGAACAATTATCATCATTGTTACATAATAAGAGAAATACTGGATACAATAAATTAATCGACTACCAGATATCACAGTGAAGCAGTGAGAGACTGCAATGAAAGAATGTTGCTGTAGCACAATGCAAGGTGCAAAAGCTCTCACATATATTAATCCACTCTGTGAAGACTGATAATGTATTGTATTTATTTGAACTCATTTCAATGTTATGGTGGATCTCTGCTTTTTTGTCAGTGTGGACTGTTGAAATATCAATATTTGTATGTATTGGGAGCAAAGCTTAATTTGGGATGTCCATATTCAGTCTCATCAGTACTATATTTGGCAGTGACATCCTCAAATTTGAATTGGCCAATGTCCAACACTGGAATCGAGTGTGTAATCAAGTATGTCAAGCTAGTTGGCACCCTGTTTCATTTCATTTTCAATATTAAATATATTTTATTTGATTATAATCTTAAATAACATTTAGAATTACCATCAATTTGAACTTTCATATGATTTGCATATTGTGTGCGATTTTACATGCTGTATTATAATATTTTCAGACTCCTGTGGATACGCCAGCGTCTTTATCATGCATGTTTTTTTTTCTGATATCTGTGAGGTCGTCTGTGAGGTTATCCATTTATCCACCACAATCTAGGCAGATGTTATAAGAATTTTAAAAAGTTTATTATTGATTTTAATGTATTAATCTTATATATCCTCTACAAGTTTTTTGCACAGTGGCTGTTTTACAGTAGCCAACTCTGCCAGCACTAGACCTGCTTTCAACTCTACACCCATCTGCACCTGGTTACCTTCACAGCCTAGGTAAGAGTGGCTATTACAGATGATATTGGGTAGTGTTCTTTTGTTGTTTTTATTTATTTATTGAACAAAGAGTCCAGTAGTGGTGGTGGTACCAATAGTAGTAGTTGTAGTCTTACCAACAGGTGCAGCAAGTAACGAGTGCAATATTGGAACAGATCTGCTATTTATTTTGTATTATGCAATCTGGATATACAATTTGGATCCTGGCTTTTGCCTTTTTGTGCCACTCTGCTGAGCTTCCAATGTACACACAACTGAGGTAGCAAGTTTATATCCATTTCCAAGTCCAAGTCACACCCATTTAACATATTTAACAGTTAAATTATTTTATATGACATATTTTGTGGATCTTTTATACCAGTGCAACCAAGAAACATGAGAAAGGTGGGCGAGGGGATGGGGGGTTTCGTCATGTATTTGCTAACATTTTTGGCTACCTGATGTTTTATGGTAGGTGTGAGCTTGGGGCATGAGACAAACCTATGGAGACATAATAAACAAAAATGCTTGAGTATATTACCTGGGTGGATATAAAAGACAGATATAGCTCTGTGTGTGTGTGTGTGTGTGTGTGTGTGTGTGTGTGTAGGGAAAGTTGATGAAGTACCCCAGGAATGACATTTCAATGTCTATGGTGTATGGATCTCGCCATACTGCTCACAATCATCATTACTAAGTCTGTGGTTCTTTTCCCAGTGAAATATACAAATGCACACATTATATCATTTTCATTCTTTAAATCTATCTGTGCACATTTTCATAAAGGTTAGGGAATTATTTATAGATTACTGTGCATTCCTTCCTCACCTCAGTGATATAAGTCTGTGTGTGTCCAAATTTGCCATGCAGTGTTACAAATAGTGTTCTCTGTCGATCCACTTTACTGCAGTCGACACATGCATCACACTGTCTGCTCATATTGTGCAACATGTTTGTCATTTTTGTGCCTGATATTAAAGAAATCTTGAGCACCACTGGTTAATTTCACCAGTCGTTGAGTTCCACTTATTCAATCAAATTGAACTTTAGATGGATACTTACATAGTAAAATGATTTAAATAACCTTGATGACATTCATGGTGAAGTTATAAATGAAAACCTTTGCTACTGGTCTCTTACCTTAGTTGATTTTTTTTCCTTTTATAAGAGCTACAACTGCACACATTCTCATTTTCATACTGCCTGAAATCTTCTACAGGTATATCAAAAGTGTGCAATGGGACCTGGAGCCAATGAGGTCCTGCTCAAAGATCCTGTTAAATATAATGTCCAAATTATGTCTAGAAATGTCACGATGATTGTTGTTTCATAACAGGAGTGACTGCCTACTCTGTTTCCTAACCTGTATTAATCAAAACTGTCTAATATGATCATAAGATAAAGCTAATTTAGTCAGTTTTTTAAAAAGCTTAATATACAGTCTTACCTCATCTCACCTACTTCTGTTTCATGGCTATTTATGAAGCGAGTTTGGGGGATATAAAAAACTAGACAAAGACATTGACATTTATACCTGATGCTGACATAATGTGTGTTATGAGCAGCCCTACTGATCATTCAATCACATTTCCAATGTACATAAACATGTTCATTTGCAGTTTCTATTCATTTCATTGTATCTTTTGCCCGAAAGCATTTTTAACAAACAGGGGAGACAAGAAGGGGGTGAGGGGGTAGTAGAACTACTCAGTATTACTGTATGGTGCAGTCTGTGTAGATGACCCTGTCAGTAGAATTAAAGTGACACCTACCAACCAGTCTCCTGAAAACTTGGCACCTTAATAATTTAATTGACATTTCAAGAATGGCAAGGGCGAGATTTGAGCTTGGCAGCCTTTCAAGGTACAGTGCATGGAGGGAAATCTGCCCTGCCATCACAGGTGGGGAGAGATGAGTTTGATAACAAAGTTACACTGTATATACATATATACATATATATATACACAAATGCACACACATATATATGGTGCTTGAAAGTTTGTCAACCCTTTATAATTTTCTATATTTCTGCATAAATATGACCTAAAACATCATCAGATTTTAACACAAATCCTAAAAGTAGATAAAGAGAACCCAATTAAACAATTGATGCAAAAATATTATACTTAGTAATTTATTTATTAAGGAAAATGATCCAGTATTACATATTAGTGAGTGGCAAAAGTATCTGAACCTTTGCTTTCAGTATCTGGTGTGACCCCCCTGTGCAGCAATAACTGCAGCTAAACGTTTCCTGTAACTGTTGATCAGTCCTGCACACCGGCTTGGAGGAATTTTAGCCCATTCCTCCATACAGAACAGCTTTAACTCTGGGATATTGGTGGGTTACCTCACATTAACTGCTCGCTTCAGGTCCTTCCACAACATTTAGATTGAATTAAGGTCAGGACTTTGATTGGCCATTCCAAAACATTAGCCTTATTCTTCTTTAACCAATCTTTGGTAGAGCAACTTGTGTGCTTAGGGTCGTTGTCTTGCTGCATGACTCAACTTCTCATAAGAGTCAGTTCATGGACAGATGTCCTGACATTTTCCTTTATAATTCTCTGAAATAATACAGAATTTATTGTTCCATCAATGATGGCAAGCCGATGTAGCACAACAAGCCCAAACCATGATCCTACCACCACCATGTTTCACAGATGGGATAATGTTCTTATACTGGAATGCAGTGCTTTCCTTTCTCCAAACATAACGCTTTTCTTTTAAACCAAAAAGTTTGATTTTTGTCTCATCTGTCCACAAAACATTTTTCCAATAACCTTCTGGCTTGTCTACGTGATCTTTAGTAAACTGCAGACGATCAGCAATGTCCTTTTTGGAGAGCAATGGCTTTGTCCTTGCAACTCTGCCATGCACACCATTGTTGTTCAGTGTTTTTCCCAATGGTGGACTCATGAACATTAACATTAGCCAATGTGAGAGAGGTCTTCAGTTGCTTAGAATTTACCCTGGGGTCCTTTGTGACCTCACCAACTATTACATGTCTTGCTCTTAGAGTTGTCTTTGTTGGTCAACCACTCCCGGGGAGGGTAACAATGGTCTGGAATTTCCTCCATTTATACACAATCTGTCTGACTGCAGATTGGTGGAGTCCAAACTCTTTAGAGATGGTTTTGTAACCTTTTCCAGCCTAATGGGCATCACCAACTTTTTTCCTGAGGTCCTCAGAATTCTCCTTTGTTCGTATCATGATACACTTCCATAAACATGTGTTGTGAAGAGCAGACTTTGATAGATCCCTGTTCTTTAAATAAAACAGGGTGCCCACTCACACCTGATTGTCATCCCACTGAATGAAAAACCGGACTCTAATGTCACCTTCAAATTAACTTGCTAATCCTAGAGGTTCACTACTTTTGCCCAACTCACTAATAGTAATATTGATCATTTTCTCAATAATACAATGACCAAGTATATATTTTGTTCTCATTTGTTTAATGTGTTCTCTTTATCTACTTTTAGAGTTGTGTGAAAATCTGATCATGTTTTAGGTCATTATTTTTTGCGGAAAATAGGACAATTCTATAGGGTTCACAAAACTTCAAGCACCACTGTCATATATATATATATTATATCTATATATATATATATATATATATATATATTAATTAACAGATTTTATTTATTTTTTATTGGGCTATAAAGCACACTGGGTTTTATAGGGCACACACAATATCACGATCGGCCTTGCTAACGGGTCTATTTTCATACATAAAGCACACCGGGTTCTAAGGCGCATTTAATGAAAAAAAAAAGAAGTAAGGGAAGGAGGAAGAGACCCTCTATCACCCAGTTTGGTCTTTACCTGGCGCAGGGCGTCTTATGCTTCCTCCAATCAGTTACATTGATAGTTGATGCTGAATTCTCTCGCAGCTGTCTATGTCCCCTGTTGTACTGCGTCTTGACTGATAGCGTTGTGTTTGAAAATTCGCTTCGAAAATGAATGAATGAATGCACGTACCCTAATGCTGAAGCACATACCGTATTACTCCGCTGTGCTCCTGACTACGGTGGCTGTAAGCTTCGTAACTTACCAAGGCCGTGCTAAAACATTTTGACAGATTTATGAGCAGCGTGTACCATCTACAATCGGTTCTAGGTCAGCAAGCAGAACCAGAATTAATTCATAGATTAGGCGCACCGTATTTTATACATTAGGCGCACTGTTGATTTTTGAGAAAATTAAAGGATTTTAAGTCCGCCTTATGGTCCGAAAAAAATATGGTGTGTATATATATATATATATATATATATATATATACACACACACAGAGGGATATTTTTGGGATTTTAGGCATCACGCATGCCATTTATAAATATAGGAAGTTATAGGAAATTACATCAGTTATGTTTTACTATTCAGTCACCTTTGTAAATACAGTGTACCACTACAAATTGTGTAGTTACTTTACTCTGTTATTTACATTAAAGAATCGGGGCACATGACTGACAACACTGTGACTCAATATATTTTCCTACACGCTCATAGGTAACACTGAGTGTAACACAGTAAATAATACATTCTTACAGACATTACACCTATGTAGCCAAGAAACCTATGACAAATAATAATAATAATAATAATAATAATAATAATAATAATAATAATAATAATAATAATGTCATGACCATGTCTGTTCCACACTCCTTTTATCAGCCCCCTTTACTTCCACCAAGTCATTTTCAAGGTCATGCAACCATTTTTTGTGTTCTTCTCATCTTTCTTGTTTTTGAGGCTGGTTCAGGTACATTTTAAAGCTAACTTTAAACGTGGCCATAGTGCAAGATCCAGTGTATCTTGTCGCTCTGATTACAAAACTTTGGACTGTGGTTTTTGACCCTGATCCTCCTCGGCCTTTTGTGTTTTATGAAAGCTTGTTTTGAATTGACTTTATGCATCTGTCTCCAGTTTCTGAAATGAATGACAATTATTATTACTATTATTTAGCAGTTAAATATTGTTGAAAATTTTTTTTATAATTAATCCAATTCAGTCAGCATAAAGGACAGTAATTTCCCCGGTTGTTTTTTACAATCTTATGTGGTTTGACCCCAGGAAAAATATGTTATTATTGTAAAAGAAAAGCTAGTTGGAAAAACATACTGTATACACATCAAGGACAAATAGTTTCTACAGGTGCCTAAAACTTATTATTGATACTACTGACATTGCCACCCACTCAGTCACTTTCAATCTCATATAGAATGCCAATCTATCTCAGGGCACATGTACGCACACCCACACACACACAGACACATAGAAAGAGACAAACAAACACACACTGTGGGAAGAAACCAAAGTGCCTGGAGGAAACCCTCACAGACACAATTTCACACAGGCATTGGTTGGGCCGGCCAAGTCTCTGGAGCTGCCACAGACAACAGCGCTAACCAGCATCACTTTGCCGCCTGACATTCTTTCTAATCCAAATAAAATCATTATAGCAGTTTCTAGCTGCAGTTAATGGCACTTTGACTCGTGTTCATATTTAATGAAAAGGAGACATTCACAATTTATACAAAGTGCAAAATCATCATCTATGAACTAATCTTAATTTGTTTGAACTGTGCCTCATGAAGCCAAAAATTGGTGTCATATCTGTGATTTGCTTATTTGCTTAAAGTAAAAATCTGGATGAACATCCCAAAAATGTGGTGATTCCTTCATTTCTGTCAGGGATAGTAGAACTACAAATCACTCACGCTCATCAGCATGTGTACTTGCAAACCAAACAAATCAAAAGAAAACAATTTGCTTCCATGAATTAGTCCTTTCTCCTTACACTTTTTACTGCTTAAACCTACTGTAAAACCTCTAGCACATGCCTCCAGTGGAGCAGTAAATGACTTTTTCCTGAGACTCTCTCTCACTCTCTCAGTTTACAACATTTTCTCTTGCCATTGTTGTTTGTAACGGTTATGCTCTCTGTCTTTCTCTCATTTGCTCTTCCTCCTTTTACCTATCACTCTGCTTTCTCTCAGTTCCAAGACATGCTGTGCTGTCGAAAGCTGTCTGAGTCAAGTGGCTACAAACAGATGGTAGTCTGTCAGTACTGTGTCTTTTAGCCTGGTGCTGCATTGGCATCAGTCGATTATCTATACTGTGCACATCAAGGTTTAAAATCTGTTTTATAAAAAGTTTCGATCTTAAGTTCAAATATAACAGACGTGGTTAATTAGTGTAAAGTCACATTGAAATATGAGATATAAGCTTTAATAGAAGCTTTTAACCATTTATTTCTTATAATAAAATACAGAGCAAGAACTTCTCAACACTTTTTGGTCTGTCTATCTGTCAGGTTCGGTAACGGGAAGAAAGCCTGAGACAGATGACAGTGCAATTGCATTATTATGAATAAAGTGCAGAGAAAAGGACTTCTCAGCCGCTGAACCACTAGCGAGGAGGTGGGGCTGGACTGGGTTAATGTTGGTACTCCTACTGAAGATCAGACTTGGGGTACTATTTCCATGATGAGTCTGACCACATAGTCAGAGCACTGGAGGCACACTTGCTATGGCTTTATGTCAGTCGGGTCTACTGTCACGATCAGTACTGGAAAGGAAGACAGAAGAAAGTGCAAGTGCTTTATTCCAAACAGACAGGGTAAATACAGAGCACAGACAAGATGAGGTGTAGAGTATAAACAGAGAGAGGAACACAGAGGGGAGGGTACCATAGATGAAGCATTAACTGGGGCAGACAAACCATAACACAAGAGCAACAGGAACAACAGGAAGAACAGGAGACAGGGACAGAACCCAAGGCAAGTTAGATGTTGAGACCTGCCAAGGAAGTGAACAGGAAGGTGGGTTTAAATAGGGAAAGCATAGCAGGGAAGAGCAAAAGTTCAGAAAGCCATGTAGGATGATGTGGCTTTATCTTTCTGTCTAGCTGTGTACAACAGAAGTGACTACATCCCTGTGCAATCAAGTAAATGTAAAAAAATTCAAAATTGTATCACCTTACAGTAACTGCATTACTTCTAAGTTGAACTGTTTGCTCTTACATCAAATTAAAAACTAACAGTTCAAATTTTAGATATTAAAAATACAGGCCCCTCAGTAGAAAGTCAATGCGAAAAAGTCAGTACACCTTTCATTACTGAGATTCTTTTTTATTTATTTTTTTCAATACTTGACAAAGATGACAAAGAAAAAAGAGATCTGATCCTCTTCAGCGTGGAAGATATCAGTGTTTCACAAATATCTGGAGAGATTTTCTGCCATTCTTCAGAAATGATTTTTTTCAGCAGCTCTTTGCTGTAGGGGATGTGTTGCTTTACCATTCTCTTTAAAATGCCCCAAAGGCATCCTATTGGATTCAAGTCAAGTGACATACTTGGCCAGGTCATAGTTTTTCCTTTTTTCTTCATTAGATCACTCACACTGCCAACATCTTTCGTCATTTTGGCAGTGTTCTTTGAATCATTATCATGCTGGAATATTCCTCTTCTGCCAATCTTCTGGAGACTGGGCGTCATTTTGTCAGCAAGTATTTTGGTATATCCACAGGTATTTATGGTGTCATCTATAAATGTCATCTCCCCAACACTTTCTGCACTCATGTAGCCCCATATCACCACACTCCCACATCCGTGCTTCACTGTCGGGGCTAGTAGTCGGGGGTAGTCCTGGACAGGTTCACGCCATACATGCTAGACCCGATCTGAGCAAAAACATGTATCTTGGTCTCATCTGACCAAAGAATGTGCTCCCAATATTTATCATGTTTCTTTAGCAAAGTTTAATCTCACAGTTTTGTGCTGAGAAGTAAGCAAAGTTTTTTTCTTGGACGTGGTCCATAGAGGCTGACCTTACGCAATGTGCATCGCACTGTCTGAGCTCCCACAGAAACTCCTGTTTCCATTGATAACCTCTGTGTCAAGTCTGAAGCGCTGAGTCTGTTTTCAGAGCTAGATTGTGCAAGTAAGGCACTATTCATGGTGCTGAGGATGGCCACTGCAGCTTGGATTAGTGTACTACGGCTCTTTCTGTATCTCTTGATTATTGTTGCAACTATGTTTTCACTGATTTCAGTTGGCCACCGATCTTCCGGTATCCTGTTCCATCTTTGTCTCATAATCAGATTTTTCAATTCCTCTGGCAATTATTTTCCATGTGAAGCCATGATGCAGACATGCAGAATTGAGAAAGTTCTGGTGTCCACAGGTCATTTTATAACTATGTTCATCCAATTATGCTAATTGTAAATCACAGGTGTACTCTATTTTGTTTCAAGGATCACAGTTTTTCCAAAGTACGTGTCGGGGATCACAGGTGTATTCACTTTTGTTGCACTGACTTTCTACTTTGAGGCCTGTATTTTCAACATAGTCTTTTTAAAGTATTTGTTTATGGTTGCTCATAAGGGGGAATACTCTACTTATCAACCTAAAAACAATGCATTTATTGAGAGGTGATAAAATTTTGAATTATTCGATATTTAAATTATATTGCACAGGGGTGTACTCAGTTGTGTTGTATACTGTATATGGCATGTGCAGATCTACAGTATTTGTGTTGTTGAATTTACATCTTCTTAAAATACTTGCCTAAACCAATCAGTATTTGACATGAAGATAAACTGTAAATGTAAATCCTTAGCATCAATTTTAGCATGCAGTTTTGAAAGTACTCAGTTGGTATGTTTTCTCAAGCCTCGTGAACAGCCTCTTGCTGATCTCAAATAGGATCAGTGATGTTGAGATCATGGCTCTGTGTGGGCCATATCATGTGACGTAGGACTCATTGTTCGTCATTTTACTGGTGAAAGTTACTTTACTGGTTGTGTATTTGCGATCAATGGCATGCTGGAGAATGAATTTGGGATCAGTCAGTCACCTCATTCGTGGAACTGAATTATGGATAAGAATATGCATGTACTTCTCAGCAGGGGGTCATTAATTTTGACCAAATAACCAACGGCATTTAAAAAAACAATCCCAAACATGCAGGGAACCTCTGCCATGCTTTAACAATGTGTGTAGACACCGGTCCATGCAGCCTTCTCCAGTCCTTCGATGGACAAACTGCCGTCTGTTAGGGCCAATAATCAGAATTTTTACCAATGTCTGTCTAGAGTACCTGCTGTCTTTGTACTTCACCCCAGTCCTTGTGCTTTTGTGCACAGGTAAGTCTCTTGGCTTTGATTCTCCCTTTAAGCCATGATCTTTAGTCACAACTTTTCCATGAAGACCAATTTTTTTGAAAATTCTTTTCTGGACTATAGATGGGTATACTATGATCCCCTAATTGTTTGTGATAGTTTTTAGATGACAGCGTTGTTAGACATCTTTGAAAAGGAAGTAAGCCTGAGGTATTAAAGTTTCCAGGACTGTTCACTGGGTTTCTTGTCTTCAACTTTGTCTGTTTGTTTTTGCTTGTGCAAAAGGGCTGGGAAAGTACATCTGAAAACCCATGCCATAAAATTTCAGCTTGGGAGAGCCCATGTTATAAGATTTGACATAAACACAGAACAGTTTTATAGAAATCATGATTATTTTAAATAGTCTGTATGAATTTTTTCTCCACAGTAGTGTACAAATTCCTCTGGTTAATTTCAAGTTTGTTAATGGAAATGAATATGAATTTCGTATTCGGCATGCAATTACTCTGCTTTGCCTTCAGATATCACCAGACCAGTGTAGTACCATGGTGCCTTCTTTTAAGTGGGGTGGGAAAATATATGTGCTTACATTAAATTACTTTAGGTTTCTACCACCAGATAAACTTTCCACAGCAGGCACCTTGTTCTGTGAACCATTCTGTGAAGAACTCTGGGATCTTGGAATTCCAGAAAAAAAAAGATCTAATTAAACAAAGTACTAATAAGGTACTAACAAGATGCTAATTTTGCCATTAAATACTGTATCCTCTATTTGAAATAATGGTCGTTATCAGTATAAAAATAACTTTACACTTGTGTTATTAGAGAGAGAAACACATTTTTAGTGCTTTGGATGAAAGCTGACAGCCATAATTAGTTTCTCCTACATCTTGCTCACAACCACTGTGCATGATATAAGCCCCATCTCTGTGCATGGTTTTGTCAGGATACATGTCATCAAAAGTGTAGCCCATATATTGTTCTCTCTACCCTACCTAGCAAATACCTATTCCCCACTCTGGACATTCCCGGACATGTTCACAATTCCTCTGTACAACACACTGCCACCCAACTCTTCTTTTTACTGTCAGACAAAGGACTTTTAAGAAATGCTCTACTCCCTGTATATATATCTGTCATCTTTGCTGGCACCTTGAATAGCTGACAGATTCCAAGATTTCCCATCTACAGAGATAGTCAGTTGTGTCGGTGCAGTGCCTGGCCTGGCCAAAAGGAACTGTCAATACTCAAACTCTAATCTCATCGAAGGTGGGCTAGTATATTAGATCATATTAGCTACCTTAGCACCCTACATTTTCATTAATGGTCTTTTGACCCCCAGTCTACAGTTTTGGTACAACTTGTAGGTGAGGTGCACAGCTAAAAAAGTAGTGCAAATAATTTTATTCCATGCATAATTGGTTTGTTGTGTTCTACTTCTATATATATATGTTAGTTTCTGACAACAGAACACTGTTGGATGGATATATTTCCAATATGTGATTCTATGTGAGCTTCATTTGACCAATAACAGAATTAGCACAGCCAAAGCTGGGCAGTTGAAAAGAGCACGTTGTATAAGAAATCTAGAAAAACATAAGAAATCTATATGACTTAACTATAAGAAGAAAATATGAACCTGGCCAGAATGGGTTATTCTAGGCAATGAGCTCAGCTTATTATTTCTATAATTCTCTCTTTCACACACCCTGTCTTTGGAAAGGGCCTTATCTTTTTACTTTTCTCATTTTTGTGCAGAGTTGTGTGTTCTGGCTGTTTTCTAAATAACTTATTTGAGGAAAGTGTCATCCAAAAAGATTCATTTGGTATGTGTGGAAGTAGAGTTAGTGGGTATGACTGAGCACAGCAGGGCTGAATGCAGTAAGTTTAGAAGCTGAGTATTTCAGAAGCTTTTGATGTATTTTTGTTTAATGAAAAACAAACAAAAGTTAGTGTTTCTTAAAGTAAAATAATTGTATGGCTGCAGCATAAAATACAAGATCTGAGGTCTATCAAAAAGCAGATGACTGTCCCTGACTTGCTGCAAGCTCTACTTAAAGCATGGATTTCAGCTTCTGTATTCTCATAAGTGTTGTTAAAGGCACTCATAGTGAAATGTTTGTGAACTCCCAAAAATTACGTTCCAAGAATAACAGGTATTACCATTGACTACTTGTAAGTTTGTGAACCAATCAGAATTTCTGCATGAATGTACCATAAAACATTGGAATTTCACAAGTTATGAAAGTAGAAAAAGAGAAAAACTACATTTTTGAAGAATGACAGATGCCACTGCTGTTAGTGACAATTTTCAAAGATATGATAGATGCCATTGCTATTAGTGATAATTTCTTAGTGCAGCAGTACCCTGCATACATGATGATGCATGTGTGATGATGCTTGCACAAAAGAAATTGCAGGGAGTGGCCAGTGTCTCTACTGCCTTCTTATGTGCAAATGACCCAGTGTGAGAAAAAGAAGTTGTGAAGGATGAACCAGTCTCCTGGAAGCAGAGCAATTCTTTACCCTTGAATAATAAAAAACATTTCAGCTCAGAATGCTTCTTCCTTTGCTCAGTGTTTCCAGTGGTTGTTAAATCAGACTAAAACATAATGTGTCTTACTTTATCAAAGATAGACCACAGACAACCATGGACTGGCTCTTACCGATGACCACTCTTGCTCTGATCATACTTCGATTTGTAAGATGTACATGATTGCATTTAAATATTTTGTGTGACCAGCTATGAAGACATACTTCTTTGTTTCAGTCACACATGCCATGTATGTCAAGGTTATCCTGCCTGCCCCATTCAGAACTTTTGTTTCTAAATGTGTTATGGCACGTGCTGTGTATCGTTTAAATTATGTAGTTTTTGTTTTTGTCTCTCTGTGTGGGCATCTGAGGTGAGCCTAAGCATGTCAGAGGTCACTAACATAAGCATTCCTCTTTCCCTGTATTTTGGAACCTACATGAGTACATGAGAGTGGTTAGATTGACGCTTAGCTTTGTACTCATGATTGCTTTTGGTACTCATTTTGATACTCGTTTTGGATGCGTACATGCTTTGATGGTTGCTTTAAACTGCGCTTTGGACACTAGCTCGTTTGGCTTTGGCTCATGTTTACTTTGGTGTTTGTTACTTGTGATTCTTGTTACTGACTTCTGTCCATTCTGATCTTTATTACTGTTTCCTCCCCGTGAACTTCAGTTGCTCTTTGTATATAGATTGTGTGTGTTTTCTTGAGTCCCTTTATCCTTACTATTTGTTAATTTTCAACACTAGGCTGGGATGTAATATCACACATACACATATACAGTTTGTTACTTATTTTAATACAGCCATAATTGAATTAAAACACATTATACAAAGACAAGGCAAAATGCCAGTCCTATTTTTGTCTGCACTCATTACTTTGAATAATGTTAATCAATACTTTGCCCAGGCTCTTGCATGAACAGCTCAGTCCTTTCTGGAGATCTTGTCATAGTTAAGACCACATTATATGTAAATATGTGTTAGCTGACACCATTTCTTAGATGACTTCTTCTTATTCATGCACCTTTTACTTATCTCTGTTAACCACTTTTATTTTACATAATAGCTGCATTAATTTGCAGTGCTGGTTTGTAACTTAGATCTGTTGACAGTTATACAGATTTTCACACAAGTCCTAAAAGTAGATAAAGAGAACCCAGTTAAACAAATTAGACAAAAAATGTTATAACTGATCATTTATTTATTGAGGAAAATGATCCAATATTACCGTATTTTCCGGACCATAAACCGGATAATAAGACGCAATATCAACGATCGGCTGCTAACGGGTATATTTTCATACACATAAAGCGCACCGGGTTATAAGACGCATGAAATGAAACAAAACTCTTAAGTTCCGTCGGAACCTCAGTTTGGTCTTTACCTGGCGCAGGGCGTCTTCTTGCTTCCTCCACTTCCGTACCATTGATTCGTTAATGTTGAATTCTCTCGCAGCTGCTCTATGTCCATGTTGTACTGCGTGACTGATAGCGTTGAGTTTGAAATTAATGAAAATAAATGAATGAATGCACGTACCCTAATGCTGAAGCACATACCGTATTACTCCGCTATGCTGCGCACTACGGTTGCCGTAAGCTTCGTAATTTACCAAGGCCGTGCTAAAACATTTTGACAGATTTATGAGCGCCGTGTACCATCTACAATCGGTTCTACGTCAGGAAGCACAACCAGAATTAATTCATACATTAGATGCACCGCATTTAAAGGCGCACTGTCGATTTTTGAGAAATTAAAGGATTTTAAGTGCGCCTTATGATCCGAAAAATACGGTACATATTAGTGAGTGGCAAAACTATATAAACCTCTAGGATTAGCAGTTAATTTGAAGATGAAATTACAGTCAGGTGTTTTCAATCAGTGGGATGACAAACAGGTGTGAGTGGGTACCCTGTTAAATTTAAAGAACAGGGATCTATCAAAGTCTGCACTTCACAACACATGTTTGTGGAAGTGTATCATGGCACGAATAAAGGAGATTTCTGAGGACGTCAGAAAAAGAGTTGTTGATGGTCATCAGGCTGGAAAAGGTTACGAAACCATCTCTAAAGAGTTTGGACTCTACCAATGCACAGCCAGACAGATTGTGTACAAATAGAGGAAATTCAAGACCATTTTTATCCTACCGAGGAGTGGTCGACCAACAAAGATCACTGCAAGAGCAAGGCGTGTAATAGTTGGTCACAAAGGACCCCAAGGTAACTTCTAAGCAACTGAAGGCTTCTCTCATATTGGCTAATGTTAATGTTCATGAGTCCACCATCAGAAGAACACTGAACAACAATGGTGTGCATGACAGGGTTGCAAGGACAAAGCCACTCCAAAAAGAACTATTGGAAGACTTTTTTTGTGGACAGATGAGACCAAAATAGAACATTTGGTTTAAAAGCAAAGCATTATGTTTGGAGAAAGGAAAATCCTGCATTTCAGCATAAGAACCTTATCACATCTGTTAAATATGGAGGTGGTAGTATCATGGTTTGGGCCTGTTTTGCTGCATCTGAGCCAGGACAGCTTGCCATCATTGATGGAACAATGAATTCTGAATTATATCAGAGAATTCTAAAGGAAAATGTCAGGACATCTGTCCATGAACTGAATCTCAAGAGAAGGTGGGTCAAGACAACAACCCTAAGCGCACATGTCATTCTACCAAAGAATGGTTAAAGAAGAATAAAGTTAATGTTTTGTAATGGCCAAGTCAAAGTCCGGACCTTAATCCAATCGCAATGTTTTGGAAGGACCTGAAGCGAGCAGTTAATGTGAGGAAACCCAACAACATCCCAGAGTTGAAGCTGTTCTGTATGGAGGAATGGGCTAAAATTCCTCAAAGCCGGTGTGCAGGACTGATCAACAGTTACAGGAAACGTTTAGTTGCGGGGGGTCACACCAGATAGCCTACTAAAAGCAGAGGTTCACATACTTTTGCCACTCACTAATATGTATTATTGGATCATTTTCCTCAATAAATCAAGTCAAGTCAGAGTTTATTTAATAAAGCGTTTACAGGGAGCTTGTCTTCAAAGTAAACTTCACAATTTTATATTATCTCCTAACAATCTATCCAATCCCACATTTGGGGGGGAAAGGAAAACTCCCTAAGGGTTAGAGGAAAGAAACCTTGGGAGGACTAAGACTCAAAAGGGACCCAACCTCCTTGGGCGCATAGATGATATTATTATAGATATATTTTTTTTGTCTCATTTGTTACTGGTTCTCTTTAATCTACTTTTAGGACTTGTGGAAATCTCAATGATGTTTTAGTCAACATTTATGCAAAAAAATTATAGAAACTTCAAAGGGTTCACAAACTTTCAAGCACCACTGTATATTAAAGTAGCAACATTATTGCAACAGAACAGGCTGCATATTTACAATTCCTACCATCCCAGCCTAAATAAAAGCATTTTAATTTCTCCTTGAATATCAGCCAGTCTCCACATCAGCCATATGTCAAGGAAAACATTTAGCATGGTGTTAACAAGTTACTATTTTCTTCTTCATTTTGCTCCGTCTTCCATCCTTGGACAGGTGCGTGCAGGCATCACACAAGTGCCAGGCGCAATAATTGAAAATAACATGCACAAGAAAGGAATCTTTTCAATCTGAGAGATGAAGGCTGCTCCTTATTGTGCAGCTGAGGCAGAGGAAGCGGATCCAGTTCGAGACGAGAGCATTGCAAAACAAAGCACGCCTCGTTTCACAGCAAATAAGCTCTTCTGATATGCCGCAAGATCGGCAAGCCCCATCACATCCGACACGGTGACAGCCTCCCGAAATGTTTTCTTAAGCATCTCTTTGACATTCCTCGCCTTTTCTTCCTTTTGTGCAAGCACGGCGGAGAAACAGAGGAACTCTACATTGAATGGAAAAATCTGCACACACTCAGCACTTTCTTCATCCTCCGCCCAACGGTTATAAAACCAACAATGCCTCAGTGCTTTCTGTAATTTACAGTGTTATGCAAATTAAGCTGTAAAAGTGTTTAATGGGATTCATTCTATGTTCATTCAAAGTGGGCATTAGAGGAGCGACGAAATACAATTAGTATATGGCTTAATAAACAATCTGTAAGTACTGAGATGTATAGCACATGTTAAATAATTCACATTTTCATGTGAATTATTCTCTGCTTCCTACATGTTTTGCATTGTAGCTCTAACAAACCCCCAATGTTTGTTGAGGATTATTTCAGTGTGCAGCCTGTTTTTCCCCCATATCATAACTTGGTCACATTTAATTTTTTAGGTAAGTGCAAATACTTAATGTTACAGAATCATTACAGTATGTACAAAATACTCTATTTGTGAAGGCCTGAATTTACTGTAGGTTTTCATTCCAGCCCATTTGGATTTTGATTCCACTTACTTAATCGGTTAGCCTTGAATTTACAGTGTCTGATGAGCAGTATCAACCATCATACAGGATGATTGAAAAAGTGTTGCCACAGATCTGACATTTTTAATCTTGTGGGGAAATTTGGTTCGTTCCCCATGCGGAAAATTGCTTTGGGTGGGTGGAGGTGTAGCATTAATTATCTACAGTAATCATTATGTCAATTAAAAATCCTCACAAGGATCGTAAGACAAACGTGTGTGTGTGCGCGCGCGCGCGCAACAGTAGGCTTAGTCAGTAATACGAACTCACCAGTATATCCGCATGTCCACTAAAATTAGCATTTTTAACTCCACAATGTTCTAGGACTTCTTCCAACTTTTTCAGCTCCTCTCATTGCTACTTCTGCTCCCGCGACTTTGGGAATCATTTGCTATTTCGTGCAACCATAGAGCCATCTGCTGGCATTACAGATAACGGCATTTGAAACCTCATAACCGTCTTGATTACAAAACTGCACTTTGATTTAGAACCATTTAATTTACTAAATTATTTTCCTTCCAGTGTTTACTCATTATTCGTGCACTAATAAGTGCTAAAGTGTGAAAAAACTCTTGAACAATAAGTATTTTCATTCATTGTTCCTGTCATTATCGATGTTGTTTGAATTGGCCCAGGAAAAAATATACTGTGAATGTTCACAGTAAAACTTTGAATTGCTTGACAGTTTTAATGTGAATTTTCACAGTTTAACCATGAAGTTCACAGTTCTACTATGACTTTTTGATGGTAATTTGGCCACTTCATGGTTCTATTGTGAAATGTCATAGTATAACTTGAAACTTTTATTATGAACTGACCATGAATTATTTCACAGTTGTACTATGAATTTTTGTGGTAATTTGGCCACTTCATGCTTGTACTGTCAGATTTCTCAGTACATTTTTTCCTGGGGGTTAGTCATGTTGTGTATGTGAACACATTGCATCTGCCTGAGGATGGGAGTTCAGACTAGGTGACACGTGCATGTGCATATTCAAAAAGGGGAAAATATGTATTGTTAATGTTTCCTCTTGAAATATCTGCTCTATCCTGGTTAAGCAGGAAGTTGGTCAGGAACACCAGTCCATTACAGGAAACCTCAGAATTGCACAGCTATTTTCACTCATTCTCACCTAGGGGATTTAGATAAGCTCATTTAACATCTGGGAAACCATAGTTGCCAGAGGAAACCCATGTGGCATCAGGAAAACTCGTCAAATGCAAAAGAGTAACCAGAGGGCACTTTGGTGGCACAGCAGTGTAATTCCCAACATTTTAATCGGTTAGTGGTGCATCCAGCCAGGCACTGCAGAGCTACAGTTGGCTATGTCTGAGATAGGGAGGTCACATGAGTGATCATCACCCTGCCTTTACAACAGTTGTCCCTTTCAGATATTTGTGCTCGCAAAAAATGGTGGATGGGCATGGTGAGTATAGTTTGACCTTTTGTACTGCAGAGGTACGTCAGGGGGTTGAGGACTGGAGCAGGGGGAGTTGGGTGCTGCCAGGTACTTGGAGGAAACCCACACATATACATGGTGAACATGCAGACATACAAAGACCATGCCAGAACTCCACATGGACAAATACATTGCCTGGAACTTCTGGAGCTTTGAGCTGTTCCACCATGCTACCTAAAACATAAAATAAAACAAGATTTATTATGTG